>JASANC010001643.1:0-57446 GCA_030248135.1 Theristus sp. LFF4_11 | reverse complement strand
TAGCCGCAAGTTTCTTGCTTCTCGTTTTCCAGTTGCTGATCAAGACATTCGGCGCGGACGCACTCAATTGGGACGAAGCGATGCCTGTGAAAAGCAAACTGCCGCAGCTGCGCGACGAGCTCGCAAATATGAAGCGGCTCGAGAGATTTGTGCGTGCACGCACATTTTGTGCGAAATGATGATTCTGTTTTTGTTTCGTACCTCTCGAAGTTTCATCAGTAAATTTGGCGGTATAAAAATGTTCGAGCCATTTTCAGCTGAGCACAGCGGACACGCATAATGGCTCACCACCACGGATCTATACACGATGGACGTGCTGGGACTGGCAGCGAGCGCCGACGTTGCAGACGCCAACGAGCTTCGGGACACTGTTGAATCGGTAGGCGATTGGCCCATTCATGTTTCGTAATAGTACGCTACAAAATGACATTAATTTTGACCACAAAAGCGCACAGGCTTGTGTGAAAGATACTTCTTTAATTCTCGTGGACGGGTGTGCAAATGCATATGAGGAGCCATAAAGCGTATGAAGTAGAGATGCTGATGCTTATCAGGTGGAGAGAAAAGGTGACGTTTTGCAACTGTCCCAGGTTGGCACAATTCGTCATCAAAATCCAGCGGATGAATCGGCCGAGCCGCAACAACAACATGCCTGTTTGCACTAACACAAAACCAACTTGATATTTTTAGTTATCTCGGTCGCTCGTGAAACGCTACAATGGAAACTGCGTGATCATTTTGATCGTTGAGGAGCAGAACGGCGCAGCTGATAGGACGCTGATTCGACATAAACGTCAGGTAACGACGAGTTCTAACTAAAAGCTGTTGACTAAACGTTTAGTTTCCTTCCAGCGATGTCGCCATGGGAATTACCATAAACGCGCTATCAGTCACGCACTGATTGGCTGCATTTGAATCGAACACAGTGATCCTTGGTTAATACAGCACAATGCAGCCAATCAGCGTGCCGATTTTTTCAGACCTGTTAAACGCTGTTATTTTTTTAATTGGTCTGTTTGTGTTCGATGCCACGTTCGTGATGTCTACAAGTGCTCGTTCTGTTTTTGTTGGTTATCTCAAATTGAATTCGAAAACTGTGACTTGTGGGCGAGCAGCTGATTGACTGCTTTTTGATTTGTGCAACTCAGCATTCAAAAGTCAGATGCGAGAATGCTTTTACTTTATGTATTTGTTTTGTACGTTTCAGTGCCAGTAAAAAGACTGGTTTCCTTTGCAGGCGGACACGGACGAAACGACTGGCGAGCAGAGCACGCCTGCACTGCGCTACAAATTCGCGAGCTCCGAGCGGCCGGCGATGTTCGCGATCATTCTGTTCACGTCGCTGGCCCTGGCGCTGCTCGTGTTCTTCGTTGCGATCAGCTTCTGGTTCATGGAGCCCGGCAAAGACACGATCATTTATCGAATGACCATGACTAGAGCGAAGAAGGACTGATCGGTGCGTCTCTGGTTGGTTCTCGGATGTGCTGCTGTTTTCAGGCAGTTTTTGTGCTTAATGAAAAAAACAGGTGAACCGAAGACGATAGTTGTTTTTTGTTGGTTTGAATTTGCAACCCGAGAACTAACCAGTAGTAGCGCACGTTTGGTTGCCGATGTCGCATGACAAGCTTGAGATTACATGTGTGGATAACGACGTCTGGTAATGTTGCCAATAATTATGACTCAATTCTGTCTTATGCATTTCTGCTGTTTCCTGGTTGATCACACGACGGTTTCACGTATCCACGCTTTATTGTCGCGTGTTTGCTGCATTATTTGGATCATAACTTATTTGAATTTCATGGTCTCACGCCATGTGCAACCAAGTTATCAATGTGGTGTTCGTTTCCTTTGATTATTTTCATTCAATCAAGTGTTTCACTTTTGTCATATACTCTCTAGTCATGAGCAGAAACTTGGATGTGTGTTGGTTGATGTTTTTGAACGCGTATTTTTCGTCACTCTTCGAGTTTGAACTTCCTGCAAAGTTTCTTTTGTATTTAGGCAAGCTATAGCTTTTAAAATTGGTGTTGTGTAGTGATGATTTGTTATTCTTTTTTAATATTTGCGTTATCATATTTTTGTAAATTACTGATTATCTAATGGATGCCTGAGTGGTCGAACAAGCCACTACTCAGCCAACCAGCGTGTCCTTTTAGTATTTGAAGTTTAGTTGGCTTTTGTATGTTGTTTGTGACTGTGAAAAATGTTGTGTTTTCTGGGTTATAGTGGCGTTTCACATTCCAGTTTTTGCAACGTTGTCAAAATTCAAATTCCATCGTTTTGTCTTGTTCGTGTCGATCGTCACATGTGCAACTGTGATTTTATAGTTACTTGGTCAAGAAACACAGTTGATTCTTTTTACACGGCGATTTCCGGTTGACCATGAATATTTAGTCAAAATAAACGTTTTCGATGATTTGTGGAGTGTGCAGTGCAAGGTGTGTTCAAACAGTAGTCGTGTTGAGAAATGGGCGAGGCGAGGCAGCACTGATGCGAGCTCAAATGTCGTGCAGTCATCGCTCTGATGTGCCTGGCATGTGCTCAGTTGCTGCGTGTGCTCCGGTGACTGAAGAACGGCATGGCCGGCTCGAGGCGAACGAACGCCGGATGCGTGCGGTCGTACTCGTAAGCACAGCCGACCATCTTCTCGATGTTCGTCATCGCGCAAGGCAGATAGTCGCTGTAATCGGCGCGCGGATTGCGTTGCGGCTCGCAGAGTTGCTCGCAGGCGCGTGAGACACGCCGCGCACGGCAGCACGCGCGATGCGACTTGTACCGAGAGACGCACAGCTGCAACAGGCCGAACGACAGCACGTCGCACTCGCCTCGCAGGTAGGCGGAGCTGAGCTGCAACGCACGTCGATGATTTTGAATTTGAAGTTGCATTTGAATTATATGACACTGTGCACGTTGGTGCAGTTCTGGCATGCGCTTGTGGCGCGTATGTTCTTTCTGTTTTCACTGGCTGCTCTGAAGCACAGCGTGAGACGACACGACTGACTAATTTTGCTTATTACTGACTAATCACTCCGTAATTTGACTGGTTGCTCAAGAGAATGTCGAAATCGTCACTCGGTGAATCAATCTTCAACAATGTAATAAAATTAAGGCGAAAAACGACCACAGCTAATTCTGCTTCTATTCCAAACGTCAGCATACCGCCTCAACGTTGAGTTTATCATAGGTACACATGCTCAAGCAGCTCGATTTCATGCCACGCTTCAGCATCATTTTACAGCACCGATACACTCGCTCGTTTGGTGTGATCTGTAAACGGATGAAAAGGCATGCACTTGCTAGAACCAGTTCGAAACTTTACACCGTGCCAAAGATTTATCAATTTTCGAGTGATCTGAGTGGAGGCAAACGTGAGTGCCCTAAATTTTAGTGCAAGAAAATGAATGAAAAACGAGAGAGAAGCCGGCCGCTTCAATGCAAAAATTTCCACGTGTCCGACTGACCGTTCGGTATCGATGTCCGTCCGGTGCACGCACCACTGATTCGCTGATGCTGCTACCAAGGATCATCATGTAAACGGCGGCTGATAATGCGTTGATGATAATCATGATTTTATATAAATAACCCGTTGGTATTGACGGTGCAGAGCAATTTATAATCTGGAGTCCTCTGAGGTGTGGCTACACGTAGCAGCAGAAGGCAAGCGTCTTTATTCATGGTAGCATTCTGGAAGTTACATTTTACATGGCCATTTTTTCGCGAATAATCTTGTTTGCATGCAACAAAAACTTATTTTACAAACACAGAGAAGAACAACGAACAGAAACGAGCCACTTTCTATTGATCAGCTGTTGAGACGAGCGAGCTTATTGTTTGAGTGCAATTGAAACTGAATTTTGGACGGTAACATTACCGAACAAGGTAAATTTTTCTTTTCGATTTGTTTTTCTTGTTAATTTTCTTGTAAATGTTATCTACATTGATTAAAATGTTAGTTTCCTTGTACGTTTGCCCAAAGACTGGTTTGTGTCGCTGTACAAGATTACAAAAACTACATGTATTTTAGGCAGTTTGGAGGCAAGTGGGAGTGAACACGTTCAAATTCTAATAATTTGGCGTTAAAAAAAATTCAAACGTTTTCTACACGAAAAACGCAAAAGCAAACAGTTACTTTTTTGTCAACAACTGTTTTTGCAAATACCGATACAAATACCAAAAAATTTCTCAAGAAAGTTCGTGGGAATAACAGAAAATTAGTCATGCAAATTATATTTTGTTTGAGGGTTTTTTGTTTTCAGCACTACAATGCTTTCCAATACACTATAAGCTAGATTACCGCGTGAATGAAAACATCTCGGAATGTATATTTAGAAAAAGCTGCTTAATTAAATTAAGTTAGCTGTTCTTTTAAAATCACAACGAACAAAACTCCGTTAAAAATTTTATGAGCTGAAGCATACATTTTATATATCGTCACTGTAACTTCGACAAACTGTTACACGGCGTCAAATATATATAGGTAGTTGTTTTTGCTATTTCTCAAGTGCCGAAAACGGTTTTTATTACGCGTCGCATCTTTTAGTTTTTGCACTGCTATTTTTTTCATTTGGTAATCCAAAAATATTTTCTTGGATTATCACCATTGATTTTTCAATCATGTCATGACTGCAATAAACAACCCAACCGACCAGCCAAACAACTAAAACCAAACGTTATGCGTTCGTTTTCCTGATTAATGCCCGAATATAATTTTTGGCACAACTGTTCATTTTTACAACGCCACAAACCGTTCGGAGAAAAATGGAACAATTTACTGTTGGCCTATCAATTCAATAATGATTAAAGACAATTATACCTGTTCACCATATGGTTCACACATAAACAAAAAATGCAAAAATGCAAAAACCCACCATTTTTTAAACCAAGAAACCGGTTTTGGTTGCAGTATAACATTTTGCTTCCTTTAGCTTTCAAGCAACCGTCGTGGCGAGAGAAACAGTAATTTTTGAATTAAGAAATTTTTTTGCTTCCTTTTTTGAAGCGGTGGCACTCGCTGATTGGTCAAATTGACGTAGCACACGCAGATTGGTCCGCGGTTTGCCATAAAGCGCTGGCGCAAGCCCCGAAAATTTTCAGTTGCTCACTTTTTTCGCCGTTCTTGCCCCATTCTGCCGTGACCGTGCACTTGATGACGACGCGCACCAGCCACAGCGCTGGGCGTGGTGTAGTAATCATCAACAGCTTTGACCAAATACAGAGGTCATGGCTGCTGATGTTGGCCATCGGCTGCATCGTGCCCTGGGCAAGCGGCGTTGACTGCGGCGCGGCGGGAGATTACACCGAGGGTGAAGGCGTGTGGATGACCCTCAACGTGGCCGTCTCTGCCCTTCCCATTCGGCGCAGCTGTTATAGTCTGCTCCGTCACTCGCTCCCCGATGCCGTGTCACATTGGGCCCGGCGGAACGCTACTTTCTCACCATGCAGTGGGGCAAAAATCGAATTTCAGGGGTCAAACAGGACGGCATGTGAACTGCCTGCCAGAGACATCTCTTTTGTGTTTCTCCAGATCACAAAGGCCAATGCGAAAAATCAAAAACAGCGATTTGATTTAACCGAAACTGGCTGCTAAACTCGGTTCTATTTGTCTCGTTTGTTGCGTTGCTATTTGAGAAGTGCATGCATTTTTTGTTGTTGTTGTTGTCGATTGTCATGTTTTTCCTTTTCTGTGTTCATTGTTTTCATACTTTGTAAATATTTCATTGCACGTGCTACGTAGCAGCCATCTTTAGCTCAACTTTATTCGCTGTGTACAAAAAAGTTTTTACGGGAGAAGAAGGAAGAAACATTGAAGAAACGTCTCTCGCAGACAGTTCATGGCCCAGCGCCATGCCGGACTGTTTGGAGATGATTTTTAGAAGGGTAGGGGAATAAAAACGCAGGCTTTCAACATTTCAAGTTACTGCATGCTGAGAAAACGTAGTCGGCCACCGGACAACCCTCTTTGGCAGGACAGCAGTTTGGACCCGAAGCGGAGTGGTGCGCAGCATTCAATGGTTGTTTTGGGCTTGACGTGCCTGGAGGGTTTGAAGCGTGCCGAACGTCTCTGGTCCCTACTCTCAAGTTCTGCAGTCAGCACGCTTGTTCAACGGTGCCATGTGGTCGGTGTCAGCATCAGCAACCATATCCCCTGTCAATGGGTCGGGGACTGTGATGATGACACTGCGGTGACTGAATCACGTGGTCGCGGTGTTCGGTTGTGTCAGCTGGAGGCGGAGCTATGGAGAGCCTCCCGTGAGCAACACACCATCAAAATTGATCGACTTGGATCAATTTTGAGCAAAAATTTGAAAAATCCATATTTTGGAAACAGAACTGGTTGGCCTTCACTTAGACTGAAGAAAACCACAACTGTCCTTAACTGTCTCTTGCGTCGCAAGAGACAATTCGTTGTCAAATCAAAACATAAAGATCCAATTTTCAAGCATTTTCAAAATCTATCTTTTGGCATTCAAAAAAAAATTCACAAAAACACTCACAAATTAAAGAATAATCTGTTATTTCAGTGCTTCTTTAATTTGGTGGTCGGAGAATCCCACTGAATCTCTCTAAAGCGAAAAATTTTTGTCAAACATCCATTTTATTGTTGTTTTGGTAAAATTCGGAATGTTGCATTCTGTTTTTTGCCAAACAACCAAACCGCTGCCTGCTAAAAATTAAAATTAAAAGTTGTTTCTGAACTGTTTTTTTCAATGTGGAACGAAAACGTATGAAAAACAGTAGCGAAAGTGCGGGGGTGGGGGGTCCACCCCCCCTCAGCCAAAAATCCTGCCCGTGCACGGGCAGATACCCGTGTACCCCCCTCCCCCTTTACCTCGACACGGGTACTAGACTCCCCCCCACCCCCCTCCGCGAGAAAACACGGGATCGCACCCCCCCCCTCACGGTGGTCAATCTCATGTCAATTTTTTCCAAAAATACCGTAATTTTTGCATTTTTCTTGACGTTTGTGTCTGTCCCTGCATAGATTTTGTTGTTTCTGACCAAACAAGCAGCTTGTTTGCACAAAATATTCTGTATTTTACAAGAATTTCTGTGTTTTTTTAAGACAAAAATTTGGTATTACCCGTGCGATTTTTGGAATTAAGTAGTTTTTGATTTAGATTTTTTTTCGGTGTGAAAACAATAAAAACAAACCGCTGAACAACAAAAAAACATGATTTTTTCTGAATCCCGTTCCCAGGGTGCGGAGCGTGAGGAGCCGACCAATAAGCGAGTTGCATATATTAGTGTCATAGACTGTACATAGGGAAAGAAATATTTTGTACTAAACAGCAAAAAGAAAACCGGAGCGTGAATTATAAGCAATCACGCTTTAGAAACAGAAATAGACGTTTTAAAAAGGTGTGGCAGCCAATTAATTTTTTCTTTCGTTTACTTTTTGTTGTAACTTCTTGAATAAAGGAACGTAGTGAAGAAACGGAAGCGTTTGTGTGTTTTCGGCCGTTGTTCGCGATCCCAATGGCGAAAGGCCGCTCTGATTGGTTGACCCAAAAAAAACAAACAAGTGACACGGTGATTGCTTGCACGTTACACAAGACCATGATGACCATAAACAGAGGTTGTAATGGTTGGTTGGTTGATTGCGCCCTGATTGGTTGGCCCAGAAAAACAAATGAAAAACGAATCGGGCCCTGATTGGTGGTTGCACCAGAGGCTACAGCGACGAAAAAAATCTGGACGCACATTCGATCGGTTGTTCAAAACTTTGTGCACTATCATTTAAAAATTTGTGGCAGCCAAACTCACTCATGGCACAATCCAAACAGACAGCAATCGCAGACGGAAATCGGAGGATCCCTGAACTGAACAAACGGAACAGCATAAGGGAGAAGAAAATATCACTGAAAAATGATTTTAGCCGATTTTCATAATCATTCAATCAAGTTTATTTGTATGCCTCACGTCAAACAGAACAACATAATGAATTTTTTTGCTTGCACTATGGCAGAGGGAACAGACAGACAGACACAGAGCTCACAACTTTTTGAACAATAAAAAATTGGTGAATTGAAGGAGAGACTGATAATGCAACGCTGAATGGAATCAGTTCATTGTTCTAGTTTGTTTTCTGATCCATTTTCCGTATCGACAAGGTTTACAGATGGGCTCCCGATACTTTCCCACAGATGAGTAGATGCTATGCGTGTGCAGCCGCTGCACCCGTACCAGTGGGGATCAGCTCCAGCTCCGGTTTAGCTTTGTAGTTTTACGCATTTCTTTCATAATGTAGCACAGCACTCCGTTTTTCTTGACGTTTGTGTCTGTCCCTGCATAGATTTTGTTGTTTCTGACCAAACAAGCAGCTTGTTTGCACAAAATATTCCCTAAAGCTTCATTACTAAAGCGCACGCGCACGTGGCATCGGCATGCTCATGCTCATGATCCACTAGCGCGCCTGCACACGCTCCGCACTCAACAACAACTTGTTCAAAACACAATTGTTCTGACATCTTTCTTCTTGAAAAGGCTTGGCTTAGGTTAGGATTAGGTGAGGATTATGTTTAGCTTGGAATTTGGCTTTAGGATTAGGTTTTGGTTTAGGCTTGTTTAGGCAACGTCTGCCAACATCAGTGCTTTGATTTAGTACGACAGGCCAACCAAATATTCTGTATTTTACAAGAATTTCTGTGTTCTTCTACAAAAATTTGGTATTACCCGTGCGATCCCGTGCACCCCCCCCTCAGGAAAATTTGCTGCCCGTGCACCCCCCCCCCTCACCGAGAAGGCACCTGACCCCCCCCCTCTGAAATTAGGCAAACACCCCCCCCCCCCTCACCCGAGGTCCCGCTTTCGGGGCATTGATAAAACTACAGACCCGCACCCGACCCGACCCGATAAAAATTGTGTGATAAAACTACAGACCCGATGTCGGGTCGGGTCTAGGCCAGAAAAGCGTTGATAAAACTACAGACCCGATGTTTTTGAAAAAATGCTCCAAAATTTGAAAAAATCAAAAAAAAATAAAATTGGCCCAAAATCGGCCAAAATAAACGTAGTTGGCTGGGTCCAGGTTGCAAATATAAAAAAATGTTTTTGTTTGGCGGGAAATTCAAATATTGAATCAAAACGTGTCTGGTCTAGTCAGTTTTGTTTGCTTCACGCGGCTGATGTTACAAGTTCCATATATGAGGGTGTTGCTCTGCGAGTAACAAAACATACACGGCAGTTCTGGGCTCGTATTGGCTGCTCATGTTACCGCTTTCCCAGCGTGCATGAGCGTCGACTCAGGATTTAGGATTTCCTGGATTTCACGCTTTCACTATTGTTACTGCACGCGCGGCTGATGTTACACGTTTCGTATATGATAGAGTGTGGCTATGCGAGATACAACACACGACACACAATCTGATGGACATTTTGCACAAAAAGCGATAATCGCAATCCACATGCACCAATGCACAGCAAAAGCCCTGCACAGTACAGCATTGTCGTGTTGTTGCTCGCATAGCCACACTCTGTCATATACGAAACGTGTAACATCAGCCGCATGCAGCAACAATAATGAACGCGTGAAATCCAGGAAATCCTGATTCGATATTCGAGCTCATGCACGTTGGGAAGTCGATAACATGAGCAGCCAATAAGAGCCCAGAACTGCCGTGTATTTTTTGTTACTCGCAGAGCCACACCCTCATATATGGAACTTGTAACATCAGCCGCGTGAAGCAAACAAAACTACCGTGACCAGACACGTTTTGATTCAATCTTTGAATTTCCCGCCAAGCAAAAACATGTTTTTAGATTTGCAACCTGTTTCCAGCCAATTAGGTTCATTTAGACCGATTTTAGGCCAATTTTATTTTTTGATTTTTTTTTTCAAATTTTGAGCATTTTTTCAAAAACATCGGGTCTGTAGTTTTATCAATGCTTTTCTGGTTTAGACCAGACCCGACATCGGGTCTGTAGTTTTATCACACAATTTTTATCGGGTCGGGTCGGGTGCGGGTCTGTAGTTTTATCAATGCCCCCGCTTTCGCTACTGATGAAAAAAGCAAAAAATCCACATTTTACCTTTTTTTGGGTAAAAGCAAGTGGTCAGTTGCAAAATATAAAAACGGACTCAAGTACAGCGGTTGTAAAGCTACCTTATAAAATAGCATTTTAAATAAAATCCACGCATAAAATTTAAACATTAAAACAAAAAAACACTGAAAAACCCAAAAAAACATGTTTTTGCCTAATTTTGAGGCAAAAAATGCCCGGGGCAAAAATCTAAGGTCAGTGAAATTCACTGTTCAAAACACTATTCACTATTCACGTTTCACTGTTCACTTTTCACTGTTCACCATAGTTGTTCTAGGGGGGGGGGGGCCTGGGGGAATCATAGACGAAAGACCGCACGTACCAAAAGACCGCACGTGCCAAAAGACCGCAAGACCAAAATACCGCAGATTGGTGTGGAACCAAAATACCGCACGTGCCAAAAGACCGCACGAGCATTTAGAAAGTCGGTTCCGTTGATTCTATTTCGATTTTACAATTGCATCAAGCAACATTCGTATCATTTCTTGTGATAAATTTTGTTGTTTTCGTTTGTTCATTGTTCGAGTTTCACTTTTACGCAACAAAATGTTTTTTTCCTGGTTCAGTGGATTTGGAACACGGCCAAATAGCGTTTTCGAGGTTCAGTGGATTTGGAACACGGCCAAATAGTAAAAATGATTGTGGACACAGCCTTTAAAACTCACTTTTGTTTGATAATCTCTCACGGATTATCAAAATTGGATGGGGGAATCGTGAGCTAAGCTAGGCGACGTTTTCTGTTGACAATCTGCTCGTTTCACCGTGTGTATCGCGCGCGCCGACCTGTCACGCAGCACTGCCGGCGCTGTGCTTGACCGATTTCGACGAACGACAGCTCAATCAATTCAGCAGAACACAGGCAACACGATGATGTGTCGCTTGTGGTTAGTTCCAATCATTTTTTCAAAAACCAAAAAAATCCAAAATCACCATAAATTTGTGTTTTGTCATTTTTCACACTTTTTTTATTGCAAAGCAACCGATGCTGAATGAAACCACAACACAAAACAAACGACATATCAACATGTTCCCGCTGCTCTGCTGAGTTGATTGAGTCATGGATCATGGAAATTGGCTGGGGGAATCGTGAGCTGGGCGACGTTTTCTGTTGACAATCTGCTCGTTTCACTGTGTGTGTCGCGCGCGCCGACCTGTCACGCAGCACTGCCGGCGCTGTGCTTCACCGATTTCGACGAACGACAGCTCAATCAATTCAGCAGAACACAGGCAACACGATGATGTGTCGCTTGTGGTTAGTTTCAATCATTTTTTCAAAAACCAAAAAAATCCAAAATCACCATAAATGATTGGTATTCATATTTAAAAATTTTGAAAAAATGATTTTTGATTTTCGATCAGATGATGCTTGCAATAAAGTCGTTGTAGGTTCCTAATCCTAAATCTAATCCTAATCCTAAGCCAAGCCTTTTTTATAAGGTGAAAAAGGATCAAATTGGTTTTCGCATTTTTTTCTTTCCTGTGTTAAAGAGGAAGAGGACCACCTCCACCGTACATGTACTTTTAAATATGAAGCCGTACGCCATAAATTTGTGTTTTGTCATTTTTCACACTTTTTTTATTGCAAAGCAACCGATGCTGAATGAAACAACAACCCAAAACAAACGACATATCAACGTGTTCCCGCTGCTCTGCTGAGTTGATTGAGTCATGGATCATGGAAATTGGCTGGGGGAATCGTGAGCTGGGCGACGTTTTCTGTTGACAATCTGCTCGTTTCACTGTGTGTGTCGCGCGCGCCGACCTGTCACGCAGCACTGCCGGCGCTGTGCTTCACCGATTTCGACGAACGACAGCTCAATCAATTTAGCAGAACACAGGCAACACGATGATGTGTCGCTTGTGGTTAGTTCCGATCATTTTTCAAAAACCAAAAAAATCCAAAATCACCATAAATTTGTGTTTTGTCATTTTTCACACTTTTTTTATTGCAAAGCAACCGATGCTGAATGAAACAACAACCCAAAACAAACAACATATCAACGTGTTCCCGCTGCTCTGCTGAGTTGATTGAGTCATGGATCATGGAAATTGGCTGGGGGAATCGTGAGCTGGGCGACGTTTTCTGTTGACAATCTGCTCGTTTCACTCTGTGTGTCGCGCGCGCCGACCTGTCACGCAGCACTGCCGGCGCTGTGCTTGACCGATTTCGATGAACGACAGCTCAATCAATTCAGCGGAACACAGGCAACACGATGATGTGTCGCTTGTGGTTAGTTCCGATCATTTTTCAAAAACCAAAAAAATCCAAAATCACCATAAATTTGTGTTTTGTCGTTTTTCACACTTTTTTATTGCAAAGCAACCGATGTGGAATGGAACAAAAACCATCCATAAACGACGCGTCATCATGTTCCGGGTGCTCCGCTAATTTGATTGAGCCATGGATTGCCAAAATCGGCCAAGGAAATCATGATCTGGACGACGTTATGTTTGTGCTTCACGACATGTGTCTTGTGCGCCGACCTGTCACGCGACTCTGCCGGCGCTGTGCTCGGCCGATTTCAAGGATCGACGGCTCAATCAATGATTTTTGTAGAATAAAAAAGAATAGGAAGACAAAATAAACATAAAATAACATATCATAATCACGTACGCAGTGAATGATTTTGGTGCGGTCTTTTGGCACGTGCGGTATTTTGGTTTGATAGCATCTGCGGTCTTTTGGTCACAAAAAATCTCAAATCTGCGGTCTTTTGGCACGTGCGGTCTTTTGTCCGCAAGCCCCTGGGGGGGCCGGCCCCGTAATGCTTCTTTGTTCAAAAGCACGCGCACCTCGCATCCGCATGCTCATGCTCATGATCCAATCGCGCGCAATACACGCTCCGCACCCAGTTACACGCACGCTCTGATCTCCACCGTTTAGGAGCTGCACCAAAACACGAAACATTCACGTTGCAACTTGCAGGACAAGAAGTTTTTTTCAAAGTTGAATCCAAAATTAAACGGCAGTCGTTTTTAGAACAAAAACGTTGAGAACAAGCACTTTTGCAGACTAAGAAGTGGTCAGGAGAACGGGAACGGACGGGAAGTAAGGGGTGTAACGTAACGACAAGGAGTGCTTGAAAAGAAACGAAATTTTTTCTGATGCTAGGAATGAAACTGAATGCTTTGGCAAAACGAATCAAGATCAAACTTTATTCACCATGACACGACGGCACGAACACGGACAAATGGGAGTGGCCGCCACGGCGTTCTGTACGCCACCAAAAATCACCGTGTTCGCTCGTTCGATTTCGATGTGTACCCCGGAGATCTGCGCGATTTGTACACGTTCTTAAAAGTGATTTTTTATTGTTGATCAGATTTTGCTTGGAATGAGGTCGTTTCATTTTTTCAATCCAGCAACCCGCCGACATCACAAGTCACACACCCTCCAGTGAAACGCTGCGTTCACCCAGCGGTAGCCTGTTTGTCTCAAGTGTCACTGTCGTCCCATTCCCACCGTCTCGTTCCATCATCATCGTCGTCAGCTCTTTTCACTTTCAATGCCACTTCACCACCCTCACCTAACCCGCTCCCTTCAATTTCATTCAGTCGTTGTGGGTCTACTTGTCTTGCATCTTGCCTTGTGGTTTCTTCACTTTGTCACGTCGTCGTCGGTTGTTGCTTTTTTTTATTTTTTCATTATTGCCGTCGTGTTTCACGAGTTTTTCCTTCAAAACTCAAGAAGGCCCCGCTCAATTTCACGTTTCGGTTTTCAAATGCAGTTCAGACAATCTCGACGTTGATTTTTTGGTTTTTTGCTAATTCCAGACACTTCTAAATTGAGAAAAAAATTATTTTTCAAAAATTTAAATTTGAAGCTTGTTTTATTTTACGCTTTTTGAATAAAGTAGGCAAACCGGCCTGGCGCTTCTTTTTTAAAACGCACGCGCACGTGGCATCGGCATGCTCATGCTCATGATCCACTAGCGCGCCTGCACACGCACCGGCCTCAACAAAAACTTGTTAAAAACGCAATTGTTCTGACATTTTCCTTTCTGAAAAGGCTTGGCTTAGGTTAGGGTTAGGTTGGGATCATGTGAGGCTTAGGATTATGCTTCAGGATTAGGATTAGAATTAGGTCCGTTTAGTCAATGTCCGACAACGAGCGTGTCGGTTTTTAGAAAAGAAGGGCAACCGCAAACCGGCCGGCCCCCCCCCCCAAAAAAATTTTCGAATCTATCTCTATCAGACAAGTTTTTTCGGCTCAGCTATTATCTATCTAAAAAAAATTCTTAGCCAGCTATCTATCTGAAAATTTTTGTCTTCGAAGACATAAAATGAGCCAATTTTTGACCAAAATTGACCATTTTTGCTCGTAATTCTTGAAAATTTCGCTAATTTTAAGTAAAATACGCGTTTATACTTGATTTTTAATGCATTTTTAGCATTATTTTGCTGTTTTTATAGCTTTTTAGCGTTTTAGCTATCTATCTATCAAATTTCAAAATTTTCACCGCCCCCCCCCCCCAAAGTCACATGGCCCCCCCCGCGGCCCCCCCCAAAATTTTCCAGCTATCTATCTATCTGGAAAATTTGCTCCAGCTATCTATATCGGCCCCCCCCCCCCGCCCCAACCCCTCGGCTCTGGAACAACTATGCTGTTCACTATTCACTTTTATAATTTTATAACCCGGCCGTTTTTTCGCTGAATAGTGAAAAAGTGAATAAAAATGTTCAACTATTCAACTGTTCAATTTTTATAGAACTGGCCACTGGTCACTGGTGCGTTCGTTCGAAGCGACACAAAAACGGAGTTCCCAAAAACGGACACTGATTTGCCGTGTGAAAGAAAAGATGATGGGAGCAAATCATGCGGCCCTGATCAATTGGACGTTCGTTCTGTCATTTGCGATTATTTTGGTGCTTAAATTGGACGGATCGTTAACTGCTTGGAAATGGTTTGTGTGCTTGTGTTGCTTGTTTTGGCACCAGCCTTTATTTACCTTACCACTCTCTAACTTGATGCCATGCCTATCTGTTTTCGCTGCTCTGAGAAATTGCACAATAATTATGTTTAGCAGTACCGTGGGCCCAAAAAAATTTTCGAGGGGGGGGGGTATGGTACCGTGGGGGGGGTGCCGACCAAAAAGTGAGGGGGGGGGTCCAACCTATGGTAACGTGGGACCCCCCCCAGGGGGGTCCCATGGGGGGGGTGCATTTTTTCAAAATTTTCTGTGGGGGGGGGTCCACCCCCCCCCACCCCCCCATGAAATTTTTTCGCTCAAATTTGAAAGGAAAAACGCTAAATTTTGCTGCAAAATCTTTGAAATTACAATGAAGATGGTCAAGTTATCATATATTCAGCTTATATTATGGACTTTATAGACAAAAAATCATGATTTTCGAAAAAAAATTTAGGGTGTGCAGAAAATTTTTGGGGGGGGGGGGTGTCCGCCAGACAAAATTTCATGGGGGGGGGGGGGGGGGGTCGGCCAAATGTTCGAGGGGGGGGGGGGGGGTACGATGGGGGGGGTGCCCGGTTTTAGGGGGGGGGGGGTGGCCCGGTGGGGGGCCCACCCCCCCCCCCCCTACCCGACGGTCTCTGGTGCTCTGGGGGGGGTGTACCCCCCCCCCCCCCCCCAGCGCTAATTTCTTAGATTTGCCGCCGATAGCGTTGCTGTAGAATTGGATCAAATTCAAATTGTTCAAAAAACGTGCAAACCGAATACAGAATTAAAAGAACGCACAGGTACGACGTTTTTGCGCCGATGTGGGTGCTGGACTGCGTGACATTCATCTTTCATTCGCAGCGTCTTGTGCGTCGTTTCATCAATCGTGTGGCCTACGAAACCGAGGGTCTGCCGCAGGTGCCATCGATTCTTGTCTCGTTTCTGCTACTGCTGCTAAAAGTCTCGTTTCAGGCAAGCGATTGTTTTCATTTCAGTGCAACTGTTTTTCGCTGAGACACCCACCGACGGGAACCGACCCACCCAACAACCAGCGTACAAGTTGGCTAAGCGCTGGTTTTGTTTTCCTTTTTCGCTTTATCCCCTCGATCGAACACGAACACCGCAGTAACGTTTGCTTGGCGTGCAATAAAAAAACATGCGAGGAATGGAGAAATTTGGTTTTTGAATGCAAAGGAAACGGTGTTTGTAACGGAAAAAGGTTTGGTGTCAAGCGTGGTCGTTGGTAGAGCAAGATTTGTGTGTTGTGAATGAAAACGGTGAAAGTAGATTTTCACCTGAAACTCATTTGGTTCTGCAGGTGCTGCTGTGCCTGCACCTGGACTCGTCGCCCGGTCCGCCGCTGTACGTCGCGATGCTGCCGGCGTGGCTGCTCTGCTTGATTGTGCTGTTTCAGCTGCTGCAGCGAATTCTGAAAGTGCACCGCGAACGATCCAGCGACTATTTCAGTGCGCCCTCGATTCTGTTGGCAAGCTCATTGAACAACAACACAACGAATAATAACACGACGAACGAGGGCAACGCTGGCGACAGCAGTGGCATTGTGGCGGCCAGCTCGTCCGCTGGCAGGAGCAGACTGACGAATGACGCTGGTAAGCACTTGACTTGCTCGCTGTTGCCAAGCCGGGCGAATGGACGTTAAGCGTCCCTGCGATCCAATGCCCTATGCCTACGAAAGGCAGCCTCCAAGCCTGTAAAATACTTGACAGTACCCCCCCCCACCCCCACTGCTAAAAACGGGATCAGGCGTGCACTTTATCACTCAAAACAGCGCACAGACATTCAAAACTCAAACGTTATTCACGCACTCGCAGACATCGGACAACAGGTGGACACATCAAACGATGGTAATCGAACGAACAGATCGACGGCTATGAACGCAGAAAATGTGCACAACAACAACGAGGACGACGATTCAGTGACCGTGGAGCAGGCGATCGAAAGGACAGTGGAGTTTCGCGGTGGTGGTGTGGCTGGTGGCGCGGCGACGACGGCGACACGACGGAGACATGCGCACGAGCGGGCTGTCCATGTCGACGTGCCAGTCGACCTGCAGCGCCTGAGTCGTCGTTGATTGGTTGATGTGCTGCAAGACATTGTCTGCGTCCAGCTGTGAATGATCAGCTGATTGGCTGTTCCCGAATGCGCCTCACTGACTGCTGGTGCTGCTTCTGTCCAGCTGGATGCAGTCAGCGAGTGACGGCGTTGCACATGTAGTGAGCACTGAACAGTCTAGTCAAACATTTCATTTTGTACAGACAGATATTTTGCTCTTTTCGCTCAATTGTTGTTGGTATTTATTTCAGTGGGACCCATTCTTGTTTCCTGTGTTTCTCGAATAAATGGCATAAAAGCTCGTGTGTGAACTTGGATTACGGTTGTTGAACAGCGCTACGCTGCCGCAGATCTGCACACCGCTGCTATCGTTTTTCTTTCGTTTTTATTGGTGACAACCGAGCGCAGCTGATTTGTGTGCTGTTGACAGCCGTTCCATGTTGACTGTGCGCCCGGTGGCCGCCGTTGTCAGCCGCATCAGTCACTGCCAACATTTGTGTCTTCGACGGTCGCTGTTCACTCCAACACAGGTTGCGTTCTACTTTGCAGTGCGTAACGCACGCAAGTGTCCTTCACAGGCGTACACATCGTTTCCCGTGTGTTCTTCAGGCGGCCACCGCGCTGCGTCCGTTCTACTTCACCGTGCACCCCGATCTGTTCGCGCAGCATCCCCGCATACAGCGCGTCAACGAGAACTCGCTCAAAGTGCTCAACGGACATCTGCATGAGCTGATTCGCGCGCAGGTGCGCTGCTTGTGTTGCTGATCACATCATGCAATTTCAAATGAGTTTCCTGTTTTTCGTGAAATAAAGTGAACACGACAGTCGAACTCTTTAAATTTAGGCGGTCAGCTGATTGCGTTATGTACATGTGATGCACGCTTTCTGGTGTAAGAAAGACTCCACAGCAATGCCTGTGCAGAAAATATGCATCACGTGATCACCAACCAATCAGCGCGTTATATATGTTCTAGAGTTAGATGCCCCCAAAACACAACGCAGGCCTACGGCTCATACGCACTGCCGGCGTGCTCGCAGGCGCACGTGCAGTTCTACATTCGATCGAGCATCCGTGATCTGCATCTGGCGAACAACGAAACCAAACGGCACGGTGTCACTGCAGCCGAAAGGGGAAACTCATCACCAATGGCGACGTCGTCCTCGAATGATCACTTTGAACTGGTCAGCATCCGCTTGAATCAGACGAGCGTACGCGCGTTGCTAAAGTGAGTGCAGTTGCATGTAACACGAAATTGCGATACGAATCGCTCGTTGTGATATTTCACTCACTGGTTCCAAGACCGCATGAGTTGAGAGTGGGCGAGGTGAACAACCACTAAGCGGTACAGATTTGGAACAACGGGCCGTTGTTGGCCTTCATCCATCCATCCATCCATTTTATTTTGCAAAAATCAGGAAACTTATGAAACTGCTTGTACAATAGACAACTGACCAAGTTATCGCTGGGCCTGATCGATGTTTCATTATTATCGATGAGAGTTGCAGTTTCAGTATCCACGCTGCAGTGTGCTGTTTTATTCGTTCCAGTGAAATACTGCATTCGTGTCGTTTGCCGACGGAAACGCTGGAACAATTGGAGAATGGCACAGCTGCAAGCGCAAGCACCAACAACGTTCATGATGACGGCATGTTGCACGGCGACGATGAGATCTGGGCGGTGCTGAGGAAAATGCGCGACACACATCACACGGCCAGTGAACGCAGCAGACGACTGCCGCACGTACGCGATTCTGCTTATTTCACAGATTATTTTCCTTTTTCCAAGTTTTCCGACTGAATGTCGCGCATGGATACAGAAAATCATTTTAACGTGACGTGCTTGACTGACATGGCTGACTGACAATGCAAAGTTGCTGGAGTGAACCCCAGTAGTCCCTGAGGACTGAGGAGTCACCGACTGAGGTAGGATGACAGAGTCACTTGGGCAATCTGGAATTGTCTCATCAAGCATGAAACTATGGATGGTATACTATTTTTATAATCAAAAGTAAAAAGTACTTTTTGATTATGAAAATAGTAAGAAATAATTAAATAATCAAAAGTACTTTTTTGGTCCGTAATCAACAATTAACTCATCCCTTTGGGGCCTTTGAAAGCACAATTTCACCAATGTCACTGCATTCAGCCACTGAATTCGCTGGGTATGTGTTTCAAACAGGTTTCCAATTAACCCCCATGGGGATTATTTGTGGGGGAGGGGATTATTCGGAAGCTTGTCGGGGGGGGGGGGGGGGGGTGGGGGTTTATTGGTGGGGGGGATTAATGGGGGGGGGGGGTTAATGGGGGTAATACGGTAATACCATCCATACATGAAACTGATTTCCTGTTGATGTCTTCCTTTTTTTACCACATTGCATTCGAATGCACACATCGAAATGATGATGACTCGTCGCTCGGAATAGTGATCCTGGGATTGTAATTAAAATATCAAATCATTCGCAACAAGAGAAATGCAGCTCTGTCATGTGTGCTGTGAATTTCAAATTCTCAACTTGTGTCGAACGCACGCAGACGCTACTGGAGCACGTTCGCGCGCTGCGTGACACGGCCGTGCGCCAGCACCAACGACACGACGCCGTCGTTCGTCAGTTGCAGCCGCTCGTGGACGAGCTGACGGAGCTGGCTGGTGTGCGCAGCGTCCAATGGGACACCCACTGGAGCACCGTGCAGTACCGCGCGTGTCTGCAGTCGTTGCTGCGCTTGCTGCTCGTCGGCGACGGCGACGGCGCGCACGATGCAACGCGCAAAAAGCGACTCACTCCACTTGGGGTACTCGTCCGTGGACAGAGACTCAGGTTTGCTGTCCACGAATGAAGTTTGCATGTGGTCTTTGTGTGAACAGGATACTTGTATCGTCTGTGTGTGTGACACCCGCTAGTAAATGTGTAGCAGCTCGCAAACCTGAGCAGTTTGTATTCTGATTGGTCGGTATGCTGATGGTCACACGTTCATTGGCTGCATTGTCTGCATCACGTGTGTACCCACCCAATCACCAAAATGCATAAGATGCAGGAATAGACAATGTGCACAGGTTCACTGCACGTGGCACGTACACGGATGTGCGCGGACGTGTGAACATCGGCATCGACGACGTGCCGGAGCACTGGTGTGCCACGTTGAAGTGGATCGTTTGCAACGATGCGTGGCACGCCACGGCCGACCGACTGCACCGCCAACTGAGCGCCATGTTTCCTGGCGTCACGGTGACGACTGACGAAAATCAGTCGCTCAGAAGATACGTCACGTGGCTGCAGCAACTCGTGCAGCGGTGAGGACAGCTGGCGCCAGTGGGGCGCTGCTTTGCGACAAGGGGTTTCCTGGTTGATTCATGTCGCACGGCAAACCACAAGAAAATTGATTGCACTGGACTACTGGACTGGAGTACTACGTCGATAGACTACTGAGCTTTTATAAAACTGGCTCCCCGATTTGTGCTTACAGCTGCTGTGATTGGATCGAGTTCAAGTTTTCATTGACAAATTGACGATTGGTTTCTCGCTGAGTAGTTTTTGGAAGTGACTTTTTGGAGGTTTTTTGCAGACTTGCAGTGGTGAGACCAGCAGTGTGCTAGATATGACTTACAAACGTTTTTTGCACATGTTTTCTAATTTTTCTTGCAGTCTTTCTTCATCCAGCGGTCGATGTGGCGCCAGCAGCAGCAGCAGCAGCAGCAGTCTTCTGCCAGCAGGCGTCACCGCCACTGACGTGACGTTGTTCATCTGCGACCAGAGCTCGTCGTTGCAACTGGCGACGAATGGTGATTTGCGCGTGCCTTACAGTGCTGACGCCGGCGACGTCGTGCACTTTGTCCGGCGCAACCTGGCAGCGGCCAAAGGACGCCGAGCGCAACGCCGCCGGCTGGCCGGGGAGGTCGCGGAGACCAGAATGGAATGCGAGCAGCGATTGCGAGTGCGCAGGTGCGAGAGAGAAGGACAGCGGGACTCGCAAGCGGCCTCTGATATCTGCGGTGGCACACTGATTCGCTGCATTCGAGTTTTCGTGTAATGTTGTTTTTTTTAGTTTTCTGCGGCTTGATGCGTTCGCAGATGGTTGCTGGAGGCGGCGACTGAAAATTGCCGAAGTAGCCGTGTCGTATTTCAGGCATTGGGAGGCGGTCACTTCGTTGGTGTAGTTTCATGTTGGTTTCGTTGCTCAGGATCACAATCGCACCGGAGGTCGACGACACTGAGGCGCTCGACTGTTTGAATCGCTTGGAGCAACTCGCCGGCATTGAGCACCCCGATGGGCGCCGAGTGCTCGATGCGCTCGCTGCACTGAAACTGCACATTGCGACCAGCTACCACGTGCTGCCTGATGGCACGCTCGTTATACCGGTCGATTGGAGCCGCTGAGCTGGCGCTGCTGTGCTGTTTGGCACGGTGTCCGTTCGCAAATGGTGCTTCCAGATGGGCTTTGTTAAGAGGTCGCACCCTCGCACGTGTTGCACGAGCAATGCGCACCGCATGAACGCGAGTGCCAGTGCACCGTTGCACGGGTACAGCGGCATTCATGAAGCAGTGTTTCGTGACGCGTAGCTGTGTTGAAACATAGCTACGCGGTCACTAAATACGACTTCATCATGAACGCCGTAGTATAATGGACACTTGGCTATTTCTACACAGTGGGGCTGTTCTCATTTCAGATGCTTTGTGATACATGCTTGATATGGTAATAATATGGTAATATGCACTAAATGTCACAAACAATGCTTCCGCGAAGATGGCCGTTTAATTTTCATTTTAAATTTTCATAATTTTCATAATTCATTTTCATAGTTTTACCATTGCGGGCGCTTGCACGTTTATGCTTGTAAACCTTTGCAACTCATTCTGTTAATAGATCGGTGCACTACTACTACTAATGCCATGTCAATACCGGTGGAATTTGAATTTTTTCTATCATGCCATTGCTTGTTGCGATTTCTAGGACAGTAAATTGTCATATGGGCCAGTGTTTATTGGTTTGTGCATTGAACTGTAACAATAAAAATCGACGAAAAGACGAATAGTTGACGGTTCCTATTTTGCAGTGTTGGCGTTCCGCGCGTTCTAAACAAATGATATTTTTTCAATATTTATCTCGATTTCGTAAATTATGAATGCCTTTGGAGAGAAACAAAACAACAATATACGGAAAGCGTCGTTGTCGTTCTCATTCAGAAACAGACGAAACACGGCGATGGCGGACAAATCAAAGTCGATCGACTTCGACCCGTACGAACTGCTCGGCTGTGAGCACGATGCGCAGGAGAAAGCGATCATCAAGGCCTACCGCAAGCAGGCGCTCAAATGGCATCCGGACAAAAACGCCGACAACAAAGAGATCGGTCAGCAGAACGCGACGGCTTTTTAATTCAATGTAGCTAGCGCTGAAATTATGCCCGAAAGTAACTTTTTCAGCCGAGAAAATGTTCCACAAACTGTCGAAGGCGCTCGAGATTTTGTGCGATCCGGCGGCGCGCGTAAGTTGGTCTGCTTGATTTGCTCTGTAAGATGCTAATACAGACGATGTGTTCAACCGATGATGCCACGCAAATAATTTACGACACCAGATTCCTGATGCGTGTCTGCTCCACCATTTTCGCAGGCCGCGCTCGACCGTTTGCGTAAAGCGAAACAGGCGGCGAGAGTGCGATTCGCGCACATGGACGAGAAACGACGCAAGTTGCGGGAGGAGTTGGAGGCGCGCGAGGCGGGCGCAAACGATCGCAAGGAGACGGAGGCGGAGGCTGCGCGACGACTCGAGGCAGAGGTGGCCGCTGCCGTGTAGTTCTTTTTTGGCAGAATACACTGGCCGCGAAACTTGAAGACGAATAAACAGAAATATGTTTTCGTCAAAGGAATCAAAAACAACACTTGTGTGGCGAAATGTGTGTTTTTTGCAACCCGGCACCGTTCGTTCTGTTTTGCGGGCTCTGATTTATGCGAAAAAGGAGCGCGGTTTGATGAAACGTGCTGTTTGTTGATGCACGTAACATGATCACAGTTGAACTGTAACTTATTGGGAGTCAGCCGGCTGGCTGTTTTTTTTCATTGGGTTCACTGTTTGGCCGGATCGGGTCGATGCCGATGCAGCCAATCAGCAAGCAAGATTCACGTGCCCGACGACGCAAACTGCACGTGTCACTGTTTTGCCTGTAGGTTGTAAGATGATTGGATACATTTTAAAAATGTGTGCTTATTGGTCCTGTCCACCACGGGCATACATCAACAAATCGGGGTCATCCTGTGATCATGATCAAACCTACCAATCAGAATTTTATGACAAAAATGGCCTTGAAATTTGATAATTTTAAGATTGAACGACTGCGCAAGCAGGGCTCAGAGCTGCTGAGACGGGAACAAGAGAAAGTTGACCAGGAAGTGCATCGCACCAACACAGCACCGTCAACGTCTCGGCCAACGTTCACTCGCGCTGGTACGTCTCGTTGAAATGTTTCCTGTTGATTTGTGTATTGAACACGCTAAACTATATTCCATGTGAGCCTGGTCTTGCGTTGTAACGTACAGTAGAAATGGAAAAAGCCAGAAAAATATATTCGCAAAATAAAACTGTTTCATTTTCGGGATAAAACCGAGAAAAACAAAACCTCTAAACCAAAATTATCAAAACTCCTTTTGAGATGACTACTCATTTAGGAAACAAAACCGTTCTTACTAAAAACCCAGTTCTTACTAAATTACCATGCCACCCCGAACGTGCGACTACGAGTAAAAGTGGTTTCCAACATAGTCAAAACAATTCTAGCATATCAACAAGAAATGAACAATTCTAAAGTCAGAATCAGATTGGTTTTCAGAGAGTCAAGACGAGCGTCGTGTGATTGTAAAATGGTCGAAGGCAGATGCAACGATCAGCTACGATGAAGCTCAACTACGTCAGATTATGAGCAAGGTTGGCAATGCTTTTGAACTGTTTTATCAGTGTGTGAAACTGCAAGGTATCGACATTATTTTTTTGAAAATTATGTTCTTTTTAGTGGGGTACCGTGCTGGACATGGTGGTCAGTCAGAAAAAGAAGCGCGGCACGGCCGTCGTTGAGTATTCGAGACGTTTCGAAGCGGTGATGAGACTTGCGTTACTTTTTTATTATCTTTTCTTTTGGTTCTGCGACTCAATGCACACATAAAAAACAGCAATTGTTCTGTTCAGCAACAAGCGGCACGCAATGAACTCGGTTTACCCGGAATGCCACTGCAACTGTCGCTCGTCGTTCCGGTGCTCACCAGCACTGACAATAAAACGGCGCCACAGAACGACTCGCCGAATGAAGCGCACCAAAAGCAACCTGCTGCACCACCACCGACGTCGGCGCTTGCGTCCGCTGCTGCTGGCAACGGTGAAACGACGGAGACATTGGTGAACGCGGGCGATTTCGAGACCTTGGTGCTCAGGCGAATGCGCCAAACGGAGGAACGAAAACGATTGGCAGAGCAAATTGAACTGGAGGAGCAAAATGAGAAAAATGACGCAAACAGAATGAATTGTGATCAGCCGATTGTACTTGAGTGAATTGGTGGCCTTCACTAAAATTTTTATGGACGAATAAAGGTGGAATAAACATCGAACAATAATGAAAGGCATTTTTGGGCTCGAGAATATGTTACGATTGCATTGACGTGCTCATCACGGTTCAGTCAACAAGTATATTCGAAGTTTCGGTTTGAGCTGCCGTTATCCGATAGCAAAATGTCTGCAGAGTGGTTGTAAATTTCAAACAAACCAAAAAAATGACAACTGTGACACCAACAACCGAGACTGGCCTTGCCGTCAACGCACGTTGTCTTCGTGTTCGCGTGTGCACATTCGCAGCGGTCGCCGAAACAGAAACTGTGAAGCGGCGTGTCTTAGGATTTTTCGAGGTTTTGTGCAATTTTGCAATGGCTACGTTTCATTTTCTTCGGGCGATCTTTATTGCTCATTTTTGCATGATGTTTAGCACTGTTATCGTCTTTACCCTCGTGTTCCAATAATTCGCATGTTCGTATCACTCGTTTCAGGCTTGCCAGCTTTCACGTAATTTCTTCAGGCTTGTCAGTTCCCCGCGGTTGGCAACGTCATCGTCATACCGTCGTCGCGTGCATTCTACGAAGAGAATTCAATTGAAGTTCGTTGTTGGTTTGCTTTTCACCGCGCGGTGGGGTTGTTGCACCCACGTACACGTTCAGCCTGCTGAATTGCACAGTATACTGGAACTGGCGTTGGTTGTGTTGTGCTTAGACTGAGTCTCAGTGCATCTCTCACGTTTGACTGTCTTCTCGGCAAGGAGTAGTTCACCCCACACCTTATAATTGCCACAACAGACATAAACTGAATGACGCTTTCACAATAAACTGCATTGTGGCCAGTTGGACGTGACCGTGAGCGTGCCGAACGACCTGACTGCGATGTGCAGCGGCAGCCGTGCGTCCGTGTCATCTACGCCCTTGCAAACAGCGGCCCGCTGCCTGGCGCGTCTCTGGTGCGACACGACCGCCTACGGCTTGCACGAGCAGTCGACGCTGCACATTGTGACGCCCGCCGCTTACCCGTCCAACTGCGTGTGCGTGCGCGTTTGCGGTGGCGTTGTTGGGGTGGAATGCGAGGTTTTTAGCCAGGGCTCACTCAGAAAAGCGTACAGAACGGCCGTCGAGCAGGGTGTCCATCAAGTTTTCTCTGTCATTAAGTGCCTATACATCCCGCGAACGCACAGACAACGAGTCTAATGCGCTACCACCAGGCTACGATTGGTGACAACAAAGCTCATTTCAGTATTGTTCGAACGCTTTTTTGGGTGCAACCCAACCATGCAGAATAAAACAATCGCAATTACTGACGCAATAGTTTAAAAGTTCTTGTGCGAGCTGATTGGCTGCTATCGGCTGATATGGCTAATCGAATCAGTTTTCGATTCGAATGCAACCAAAATGCAGCGGTTGGTCACACAAACGCAGCGGTGTGTGTTGTGTATGTTGTGTGTGTGTGTGTGTTGCGGTTGTCGTTGCGTGAGTTTTCTTTGCGTGCCCAGCCCGGAGCACTCGGACGTCGACTGCGTGTTCTTCGGCATCGGCAGCATCGTGAACAGCGGCCTCCTGCTGTGCCACACGGTCGTGCAGGCGACGTACGCCGCAAACGCGTTCGAGTTCAAAATCGCGCACTGTGAGCACTGGCGGCACGGAATTTGTTTGTGAAAGAGCTGGTTTTTGGCAACATTGAAAAACATTCTGCAGCAAATCGCCCGTGGACAGTGGTCGCTCAGTTTGAGCACGACTTCCGAAAACTCACCGTTTATTTTGCGATTCGAGGAAAAGCCGGCGAAAGTGACAGCAGGTGTGGTCAAAATCAAATCTTACTTTTTATGGGCACATTTGCTTTTTATCGTTGTATTATATTTTTTATGAAGCGATTATGTGCTTTTCAATCCTGTCACTTTTGTTCGCAGCAGGCAGAGCTTGCTAAAAAATAAAAAACGGGATTGGAGCTGCAAGATAACATTTAGCCACACAAGCCCACAAATGGAGTGTTTCAGAACCCCGACCCGAGCCGACACGTTCGTTCTTAATGCAATTCAAAGTTTCGCATGCTCTGTATTCTGCGATAGAGTGACAGCCTTACTTTTACCTTCAGCCGATCAACCATTTTGCATTTTCTCATTCGTTCATCCATCGTTTATTTTGCAAATTTTCATTGATTTTGAATCATTCCGTATTGTAGCGACAACGTCGATCACTCAATGAAGCATCACTATCGAATGGAGATCAGTTACTCGTTGATCGAGTCTGTGACGTGTGATTTCGGCTCGCATGCACGACCCCTTCCAGATGACGTGTCGCCAGACGATCCGTCACAACTGAACCGCCATGTCCTGTTGATGTTCAAGTTGAAATCACCGCCGCAGGTAACTTTCGAGGAAAAATTCGTGGTATGAAAGTTGGCGGAGTGGCTGCACAGTTATTCTTGCGCAGCTCTGGCACGCCGCTCCGTCATCTGCGGTCACCACCCGTCGCCAGTTGGCGAGTGGCCGCCAGTTCCAGTCGAGCATCGGCCAGCACCGCGAATGGGAGCGAGTGTTCGCATTTCCCGGCTGTTCGCATCATCGATTGGCAGGCGCGCACGCCATTGTCCTTGGTATACTTGTTTTTGTTTGTTTGTTTTGTTTGTTTGTTTTGTTCGGTTGTTGGTGTTTCTTTGCGAGAAAATCGGTACACTGTTCAAAACAAGAACGACAATGTTGTTGAAGAACAAATCAGTGTTTGCGATTGTACCAGGTATCCCCGTTTATCAACTACTGCCGTACCCAAGCGACGGCAACGCTGCCGGATTGAACGAGTGGGCGGAATGGCGTCGCCAATTGTTTGATGGACCAACGAAAGTCAGTGCATCTTTTTTGGGCGCTTGCAAATTTGAAATTCGCGTGGTTGATTACAAAAAAAATTTCAAAGGCGGACACGGACACTGTAGTCAACGTTTGTGACTTAATTGGTGCATGCATGCATTGTCTTGTGTTTTTTCGGGGGTTTTATCTCGAGGCAATCAGAAGATAATTATTCAACAGCCCTGACAGAATACTCCAAATTATACAGGCTATCAGCTGATTGGTTGGTGATCACGTGATGCATGCCCGCTGCAGGGCAGGCATTGTTGTGGAGGCGGAGTCCAGGACTGCACAGAAAACATGCATCGCGTGGTCACCAACCAACCAACCACCAGATTTTTATGGAAAAAAAATTTTTTTATAGAATTTTATAGAAATATAAAATTTTTATAGAAACTTTATAGAAAACAATACTGTCCGTATCGCATGCGTATGTTTCCGCCCGAATTTGCAGGCGAAAGAAAACTGGCCGAAACTGTACGAGCTGGTGTCCCGTTTGCGTTCCCGCCTCCGCCGGCCAGTGTTCTTCTCAGCACTGCAACTCGTCTGCCACGATCAATTGCCGACGAAGAAGCTACGCTTTCCGCATTTGGACTCGTTTCGAGCAAGGTTTCAGTTTTTTTTTGGTTTATTCGAACACCAACTTTGTTGTGAAAACTGGTGTGTTTGTTTATCTTTGCTTTGTGTAAGTTTGCGTCACAAAACGTCCGTCACAACAATGATGACTTTGTTGTCGAATGTGTGTTTCGTTTAGATACACGCTGCAAGCGCTGCTCGGCCGCCGCTCACTGAATCATCATATCGATCAGGTCGGCTCCATTTTCGTTCAAACGTCAATTTTACAAACTGCACGTTTTGTTCTGCAAAAAAATGCTCGACATCGTTTGTGCTAACGTTCCTTTTCCTTTTTCAATACACCGTCACTCTCTAGTTCTTCCTTGGCTGATTGGCTTGTTGCTGACTTTCCAAAGCACTGTGTCAGATTCGTAATCGCCAATTGCATAAGATAATCTTGCAATGACCGAAAGCACAGTGTGTTCTCCTCATGACTTCATTTTCAGGCATTCATGAACCAAATCTTGGCGGCGTTTCGCCAAGAGCGTCACGCGTGCGAAGAGTCGTTGGAGCAGCTGGTTGCCGCCGTCGACGAAGGACGCCAGTTGTCTGCTTCGATCGCATTCCACAGGTCCGTCCAAAGTGGCACATGCCACGACGAGTGTGTTCAATGGAGCGTAGCGCTGCTGCTGGCTGTCCATCACTGTGTAACCAGCATGTTCTTGACGCTTGTCTGTCTGACGCAGTTGACGCCTGGCTTTTCGTTTTTCTGTTTCACATTTTATGGGTTTCAAAAGAGCACGTTCCGCTGAGCATGAACCGTTTTGGTTTTGTCATAGAATTTTCGAGCACCGACGCCGACAGCACCAGTTGGCGCGCGAGGGTCTGCCGCACGACACGTACGGCCCAGACGTGCCACGGAACTGCATGCTCGTGCGCAAGGTTGCTTCTCAATCGGTTCTCTGTTGTTCTCGTTGATTTATTCCTAGACTGGTTACAGTTTCGGTCGACTGGTTTTTTTGTAATTGAACGTCAATGAAACGCAACGTATTGATAACCACCAACCAACCAGCGAACTGCAAACCAAATATCTGATCTGAATAAGATTTGAACGGTGTGCGATGGTCCAGAAAAAAAAACTCACGCAGGTGATTGTGACGCCGTCACGTCGCATTCTGCTGCCGCCGGAAGTGATGATGTCGAACCGTGTGCTGCGGCACTTCAAGGAGGAGCACGCATTGCGCTGTGTTTTCCGCGACGACGACGGATCGAAGATGGCGTTTTCGCGGTTTCGCCGATCGCAGATGCGTGGTGGTTGGTGGTCGGGGGGGGGGGAGGGGGTTCTGCAATTCATTCTAACCCAGGTGACCAAACTCTGGTGGTTAATGGGCCCATGCGCACGGAATGTAGCACGCGGAAAAGATTGTTGTTGTCACTTGTTCCGTTGACCGCGACGAAACGGAATAGCCGGATTGTGGTCTACAGTTCCAGGAGAACTTTAAAAAGCGTCGGTTTTGGCAGAGGCGGATGATGCCAAGTTTTCTGCATTGTTTCTGCAGACGACAACAACGCGCTGGTGCGCCAGCTGCTACGGCACACACTCGTCAACGGCGTGCACGTCGGCGGGAGGCGCTACGAGTTTCTGGCGTGGTCGAACTCGCAAATGCGCGACCACGGCTGCTATTTGTATGCGCCAATGCGCAGAATGAAGGTTCGGGTTCGGCCAGACAGTGGTTTGGTTGGTATGCATTCATGAAGTTGAAAGTTTGCGTGTCATGTTGTACACAGTGCACTCATTTTGTAAATAATGTTGAAATGCTTTTGAATTGCGCTCACTGATTGGTCGGTCCGACCTGCTGCCGAGCTCGATGCAGCCAAGTGTTACTCCGGTTTTAAAGTAAAAAAAGAGAAACTTCACTTTTTTATGTTGTATCATTTTCTTGTCAGACCACAGAACCGCCATCGATTGCCGATGATTTGATCAGTTTGGATGTGGACGCAACTGCAACCGAAACGAAAGATGCAGAAACAGGCGAGGCTGATCGATCGATTTGGTCGAAGCTCGCGACCGATCGCAATGCGACGGAATCGTCGGAGCACAATGGTCGGTCATTCAGAGCAGATAAAAGTCAGCAAGTTTGGAAAGAAAATTTCTTCGGTCCGTCAAGAAGCACTCGCGCGCAGATACAGTGATGCTTTTTGACCCCCCCCAAACGTTTTCTCGTTGCAGGCATCTCCGTAACAACCGAGGCAAACGCAGCCGATCAAGAGTACAATGCATCGGTTGAATGGCTGCGCACGGGCGACATCCGACGGTGGATGGGCGACTTCAGTCAGTCAGAGAGCCTGCCGAAGATGATGTCCCGCATGGGACAGTGCTTCACGCAGGCGCAGGTGCACAAAAGACACAGGACGACTGTAATGGCGCATTCATTAGTGTTCAGTGACACGTAGCTGTGAAACGCGACTACGCGGTCACTACTATACCATGAATGCTTCAAAATGTTGTATTGTAATCATACCCGTACCCGTGCGATAGTGTGCTGGAGCATAGTGGTAACCATTGCCGTACCGCTTGGCCACAAATTTACCACATTCGTTCTACTATTATATACCGTCGCATGTGTGTGATTGAATGAACTAGAAAAATTGCCATCTGATTTTTCGATAATTATTACAGCGGTCAATTGAGCTGGGTGCTGGCGATTGGCGTGAGGAGGCTGACATCGTTGGTGGAGAAAATGACGGTGGGAATTCGCATGGCTGTGCGCTCTTTGTGGTGTACAGGGCAATAAAAAACGTCAAAAAATGCAGAAACAAATTTTGGAATAAGCAATAAGCTGTTTAATAAAGTCCACAAAACTTTCTAGAATACACATTCTCGGATGGTGTCGGGCGAATTACGCAAGCGGCAACGCAGGAAATCGTGAAAATACTCGAGTTGCCGTACACGCCGTCGGCGTTTCAGGTGAGTTGGTGAAATTGTGAACAACTGAATGTGACGCGCTGTTTTGTTGCACGCAGAAACGATCATGATGCAGCCAATCAGCGTAGCTGGCGTCGATTTCCAACCGCCAGCACCTGTGTTTTTGTGATGTGTTGTTCTGGTGATTTCCTTGTGTTTCACTCGCTCGGTATGTTCACACTATTGCAGTTCCGCTACAAAGGTTACAAAGGCGTCCTAACGGTCGACCCAACGCTGGACGACGACGACGTGAAAGTGATCTTTCGCAAGAGTCAAATCAAGTTTTCCGACCCGGAGGATAACAGTCGTTTCCTGGAGATCGTCAAGTACAGCATGCCGAGCCCGGTTTATCTTAATCGGCCTCTGATCAACATCCTCGATCAGGTCAGAGGGCAGGTGGTCGTGGAAAGAAATGTCCGTAATTGGCTGATTGGCTGCGTTTGAAGGTGGCTACGCTAGTTGGACGCACCACCCCGCCATGACATCAGCAAGCCAATCAATCAGTAGATTGTGGAGGAAACGGCGTTACTTCGTTTTATTTGACTCCTAAAAAATTAGCACAATACAGTCACAACATATTATGTCATATCCAACTGATCAGGTTTTGCATGCATTCTGTGCGAAAATTCCTGTGGAGGCGGAGTCAGGCCAGCACAGCAATGCATGCATATGCATCACGTGATCCCAAACCAGTCAGCTACAGTCGAATTCAATAAAATGTGGAATCAGCTGATTGGTCGGTCGAGGGGAGGCTGCTCACACTCCGCACCCTTCTTTTTTCGTGGATCTGGATTTTATTGAAACGTGTTTCTTTTGAATGAGTGTGAATTTCCAGCACCGTTTTCATGCTAAAACTAAAATGTTAGAGACTGGAAAGTTCAGAATATTTTTTTAAATCAACAGCTCAAAATGTATTTTTTGTTTGATGACGACGACGACGTCGTCGCTTAATTTTTGCGTGTGAACTGAAAGACAAAAGCCTGAAAGGAGTGCGCTGTGCATGGTTTGCTGCGTGCACCAAGTAAATGAACACAGCAGAAACAACAGAAAAGAAACAATTGCCAAAAACAACTTGAAAACGGTGAAAATGAAAGATGAAAGCAAAGTCGTCGTCGTGTCGTCGTTGTCCGCGAAGTCGGAACGCATTTTTTAATTGCGGACGCATGTCGATCGGTCATGGTCGTCGGTCGAGGAATGAAACCCCCTTCAGCTGGCTACACAGCGCACTCATTTCAGGTTTTTGTCTTTCGGTTCACACGCAAAAATTAAGCGACGACGTCATCGTCGTCGTCAATAAAAAATGCATTTTCAGCTGTTGAATAAAAAAAATCTGAATTTCGCAGTTCTCCATCCCTTTGGGTTTATTTTTAGCATGAAAAGGGTGCTGGAAATTCACATTCATTCAAAAGAAACACGTTTCAATAGAATCCAGATCGACGAAAAAAGAAGGATGCGGAGTGTGAGCAGTCTCCCCTCGGCCGACCAATCAGCTGATTCCACATTTTATTGAGTTCGACTGTAGCTGTAATATGATATAGAGTTGACTGGATTGTAGATTCTTGTGCAAGTGTAACGATTTGTGTGATGTCACGTGTGGTCGCTTTTCAACGAAACCTCCAGTGCCGTGCCGTTTCAGGTCAGCGAAAGCCAGAGCAACCGATGCCACCAGCTGATCGTGACGAGCATCCTGTCGTATCTCGAGTCTGAGCTGTTCCACATGGCAGACATGCTGTGCTCGGAAGCCGCCTGTGCCGAGGCGTTGTTTCAAAGGTACATAGGCAGTCAGCTGATTGATTGCTTGGTGCACACGTGATGCGTGCATTGCTATGCAGTTCTGCACTCCGCCTCCACCTGCACAGAATGCATGCATCGCGTGTGCAGCAACCAATCAGCCTATTGCATATTCTTACATAAGTAGACTGGATTGTCTTTTTCCCGGTACTCCGCTGAGTTAATCCGCGCCATGCTTCAGCGCAAGCGCCCATTCCAATCTGCTGAAATGATCCGAGTCTTTCTGAGTTGAGCCCGACAATTTTGAATTGCCGTATCAAGCATGAAACTAATTCCCGTTTTACATCTGCGCAAACACGTTGAGCTGTAAATCATACCGCTTCAGAAACAAAACGGAAACGAAAATGTTTTTTTTGTTCACACGGATCATTTTCTTGCAGATGTCCCGTGAAAAAGGACTTCGGCCGCCTGCGACAGTACGGTGTGCTGATGACCAAGGAGCCGTTCTTTCGCTCTATGCTGCTGGCGATTCATCGCTACAACATCAGTATGATTGAGCACTCTGCGTTTATGATTGGTTGCTGCCGGCTGAGTAGCTGCAATTTTAACCAAATCGTTCATTGGTGGCTATCCGCTACATAACAACAACCACCAGCCAGCTGAATTGATGCTCTAAACACTGGAACGCATGAATTTCGTGCGTTTGACGAAGGAAACGTATCGATTTTGAAAGTGAATGCAAAAGCGTTTTTGAGACTCCTTCAGAGCAGCAGCTGTTCAAGGCGAAGGTGGAGATTGCGCGTCACCTCGGGCGCACGATGTACGGCGTGATGGACGAGAGCGGCCAGCTGCAGCACGGCCAGGTGTTCGTGCAGCACTCGGCCGACGTGCTCAAGCCGATGCACCGTGTCCAGCTGGTCACTGGTTGGTCGAGTGGAAAAGCGAGCCAGCTGCCACTGTTCGCAATGGGCCGCTAATGCGCGAGTACTCGTTCACTCTCAAACGACCGACAGTAGCAGTGCTTCAAATAAATCTGATCGCGCAATTCGTGGGCGTTGTCGTGAATCTTTGTGATGTGGGTGGCACATGTGCTGTCCAATGTCCATACTCAGCTTTATCGAAGTGTACGCTTTCTGGGTTAGCGTTCGTGAAAACATCGCCTACAATCGCAACAAACAAACAAGCAGAGTGGCAGCTTTGTGATCGCACACAGGCCGTGTGACAGTGACCAAGAATCCGTGTCTCGTGCCGGGCGACGTGCGCGTGCTCACGGCGGTGGCGGTGCCGGCGCTGCAGCATCTCGTCGATGTGCTCGTCTTCCCGCGCTACGGCCCGCGACCGCATCCAGATGAAATGGCCGGTCGGCATCGGGTTTTTGTGTTTGCTCTCTTCGTCACTTGTTTTTTTGTCTGTTGTTTGTTCAATCAATGTTTTGCTTCTTTTTTACAACAGTCTATCTGTAAATTGTACATCAGTAGCTGATTGGTTGATTGCACACACACATGCAGTGTAATCAGTTGGTGTAGTTAGACTTCACACCTTCACAGTTCCCAGAATCAGCCTGCACGGAAGAAACAAAGCGTTCAATGTGCGATTTGGTGGCCAATTGGCTGCGTCGATGTTCGTTCTTAGGCGCTCTTTACTTTTACGTGGCCCAATGCAAAATGAATGGCCCATCGCAAAATGAATGGCCCATCGCAAAATGAGTGGCCCATCGCAAAATGAGTAGGTTCCTAATCCTAATCCTAATCCTAAGCGAAGCCTTTTGGTTAAGGTGAAAATGATCATTTTCACCTTATCAAAAAGGCTTGGCTTAGGATTAGGTTTAGGAACCTACGACTCATTGCAAGCAACATTTTTCACCTTAACCAAAAGGCTTGGCTTTGGATTAGGAACCTACAACGACTCATTGCAAGCAACCTCAGATCAAAAATCACTTTTAAGAATGTCTACAAATCGTTGGGCCATTCATTTGGTGTTGGGCCACTTATTTTGTGTAGGGCCATTCATTTTGCGATGGGCCATCCATTTTGTCTTGGGCCACGCATTAGTAAAGAGCGCCCGTTCTTACAGCAAAATGCTCAAATGTTGCACGACACAGGCTCCGATCTGGACGGCGACGAATACTCGGTCTTCTGGGACTCGAATCTGCTGTTCAATCACAACGAGGCACCGATGGACTTTCCGAAACTCACCGCTGACCCGCTTGACGGGCCGCCGACGGTCGAAGATATGGCCGAATTCTTTGTCACATACTTGCGACAGGTGATGTTGCTCATTTGCTCTGTCTTGTTTGTCAAACGTGCTCCTATCTGTGCGTGCAAATGCAAATTACGGACACGTTCAATGAAAAAGATAGTACTCATCTGACATGCATCACCGCAGTACCATGCTTGACGAGCCAAATGTACTGACGTGACCCTTGTCCCTGCTGAAGACACTGAGGCGATTTTATATTGTCACATCGTGACATCGACCGCCGAACTAATCCTCTTTCTTTCGACTTCTGCAAACGCGTTCAGTCGCAGAACCGAAAAACAAACAGTCGTTTCATTGTAACGCAGGACGCGATCGGTGTGCTGTCTGCCGCGCACCTCCGTCAGTCCGACCGACTCGGCATCTTCGACGACATTCCAAATCGCATTGCCGCCAAGTGCTCGGTTGCGGTGGATTTTCCGAAAACCGGAAAACCGGCCGAACCGCTCGACCAGACCGAGACGCAGGGCAAATATCCGGACTTCATGTTGAAACCGTACAAACCGTCGTATCGCAGCGAGCGACTCGTTGGCCGCGTCTATCGGTGCAGATTTTGGTGTTATGCACGAAGCTTTTGGAGTTTTTGAGAGAGATTCAGGGCATTTTTTCAATGGAGTTACTGTGGTTGTTGGTAATGGTAATGGTTGGTTGGTCTTCGTTGTGCTTGATAATTTGCGTGCGCTCGGGAATGAGTGTGTGTTCGATTGCGTCGTGCTGTTGTTTGTGACGCCACATAAATTTAGAAAATCGAAAACAGTAGAAGATGTACTCGATTTGGGCCAGAAATCGGTCGATTGGTCATATTTTGACGAGCACTTTCGAGTGGACGCTCAGTTGGAGCAGCAAATTGGACGGGACAACTGGCTGCGCGCTCTGAGCGACGCGAGCACGCTGCGCGACTTGTACAACGCGCACGTGCAGGTGAGCGGGCCGGGTTTACTGGCGAGAGTTTTCGTAAAAGTTGATTATTTGTAGGATGAGATAAGTCGAATGGAGCTTGTTTTCGTGGACAGCGGTCAGGCGTTGTCCATTGGGTGCATTTGGGTTTCGGTCACTTTTGTGAATGTGTGCACAAAGGATTGCTTTCGGTCTCTCCATTGAGTGCAGTCGATGCTGGACGCGTACGGCATCTCCGATGAGGCGTCGCTCGTGTCCGGCCACATTTTGATCGACGTTCGCAATCAGCTCGACGAGATGGAGAAGGAGAACTTCAGTTTCTACAACACCGAGAAAGTGGTCGAGCTGCGGTACGCGAAAATCGCCGGCCAATTTCGAGCGAGATTCTTCGCGGTAAGGACTACTGCTGGAAATGCAGTCGAAACTGCGAAACAGGACCAATTTATGTAATCTTGACAATTCAGTCTGTTGGTTGGCCGCATTCAGCTGGACGGACCAACCGGTGAGCCGAATCCAAAAAATGCAACCAATCAGCGGGTTGCCCATGATTTACAGCACGACTGTGTGCATATTATTGCGAGTGTTTCGTGACGAGAGAATCAGCGTCCATTATTTACCCTAACACCAAACCACTGGAGTTTGGTACCCACTGGGGGTTGCTGGAACCGCTGGATGAGGGGGGGGGGGCTTAACTGTGATCAGCAAAAAAAACTGTAAAAGGCAGTGGCACGCTTTGCAGCCAGCCAGCGAATGCGACTACATCAGCGGCTCGGACGAGCGGGGCGCCCGTGAGATCGTGACACTGCCGGACGAACTGCGCTGGCGTGCGCTCGCCTGGTACACGGTCGCGTACGACGCACACTGCAACCGCGGCAACACCATGCGCAGCTTCGCCTGGATTGTATGGGACGTTCTCGCATACGTGAAACGACAAAAGGTGCAAACGGGGCTGCACACTTGCACCACATGACGCTCTTCTCAGCGGCGTGGTCATAAACAAACGTGGCGCTCGCTGAATCGCTCAATTCTGCGTTTTTCCACCAATCAGCAGTCTCTCACTTCAACAGTCAATCACCGAGTGGCATTGAAGTGTCCGGTTCACGTTGTGTCAGTCTTCATTCACAGTTGACTTCAGCTTAGGCATTTTTTCAGATGTTCAGTGCACTTCGCCTGCAGCAACCTCAACATGAGCCGATTCACGCTGAGCTCGCTGAGGCGTTGCGGGTTGGGAAGACTTTGATTTTTTTGTTCAAATGAGCTCTTGGGCGGTCATTTGCAAAGAATGGATAGTAGCATTTTTAGAATTAAATGAACTGTTGCGTGTAACTTTTAGGATGTGTTCGTCAAGTGTGAAATTTTTATTTCTCTAAACAAACAAACAAATTTGCTTCGGTTGGCTTGTGGCCACGTATATATGCGTAAAAACGATGTTAAACGTCAGTTTTTGCTTTGTGGGCTGCGGACTGACACCGCGTGCCGCAAAAACAGTGTCCAGCCCTCGCGGTATCAGTCCGCAGCCCACAAAGCAAAAACTGACGTTTAAACAAACAAATTGTTGATATGTGAGCAATGGCGGGAGTCTGTCAAAACTCCTGTCGGTTTCAAGGAACGGACGACTCACCGTCTGACCCCTTGGACCAAGACCCTCGCCACGTCGGGGCAACGTTTGCTACATGCCAGAAAGACAGCGAATCCGAAAGTTTTCGCTGGACACTAGTGATATTGCGTGTATTGTAGCAGCAAAGCCGTGCAGCGTGTGTGCGGGCGTTGCTTGACTCGGACGACATTGACACGGTCAGCATCATCCGTGCCTACTGCGACCTGTACTCGCCTGCCCTGTCGGTGACGTTGGCAGCGCTCGTGTACTGGGCGCAACGAGAGCGTGTGTTCCAGCGTGCCTGTTTTCGCCCGGCACATCTGTGCCTGACGTTTCTGCTGTACGCAACCGGAAAGCTGAATGCCACTGATCGAACTGGGCGGTACGATGAAACGCATCTGATCACGGATATGCAGGTGTGCTGTGCACCAGTAAACTTGTGTGTCCTGTACGTAGCTATGCAGCACCATGCTGTATCGTTGCATTCATTGTGTTCCTCCGGTGTTGTTGCAGACGATGAGCGCCGCTGAGCGCTCGCAACGGAGTCTGCAGTTCACCGAGCCCCTGGGCGCGCTCGTCTTGCAGTTCATCAAGTTGCTCGGTTCGTCTCGCTTTTTCAACCGTGACCAGCTCGACTTCACCGTGCTCGGCGCTGATTCGCTGCTCAGCGGTGGCGAGTGGTGCCCGCTATCGGCCGTTGGTGGTGGTTTTTTTCAAATAGCCCTTTTTATTTCGAGTTATTTTTCATAACATTATCCTTAATGGTGGTTCCGAGACTCAATGCGCTCATCGATAGAGTTTTCTGCATGTCACGGGAATTTAAAATTGGCAAAGTGATGCGAATCCCCACACAGGGATGGGTTACTTACAGTATGGCTGAATAAATAAGGCAGTTTATTTGGGTCTCCGAATTTCATGCTGTTCATACAGTTTTATCGGAGTTTCCTGCTTTTCGCGAAATAAAATGGATGGATGGATGGATGGCAGTTCATCAAAGCGGGATCAGTCGCAGACTAGGAGTTGTCTTTTTCTAGAATACCAAGATAATTCTCAATATTGTGTGTAAGCGCAAAAGAATAAGCAGAATTGGCACGAAAGAATCAATCAGCTTAAAAACCACGTCAAATTTTACGCACAATTAGGTTTCTGAACGTCTTTTTTTCTCTCTTTCAAATTTCGCGCGCTCCCTGTACCCTGAAAAAACTGCCATGTTTAATCGGCCATTCCGTAGGTTATTTGAAATCGCCACATAAAGATTGAAACTAGCATCCCTTCGACGTCTGCAAACGCATTGAGTCGCAGAACCCCCGAAAATGACAATAGTGGATCGCGCATTTTCTGTTAAAAATTGTCTGAGTTTCGAATGTCCACCCCTGAAGCTACTTCGCACATAACCGGCTGAAGTTCTTCCACGCTGATTCTGAATTGTTCATCAGTTTTTTATTCGATTTAGCTATTCTATTTTTTAAGGTTTTTTGTACTTTTGAAAATCGGACATTTGGTCATTGTTCCCATTTTTGCCGACTACCAGTTTTCGGGAAAATGCATAGCTTGCTACCACTGAACAGACTTTCAAGCGCTGATGTTTTAGCAAGCCAGCAGGCAGCCGGTTTTCTCTCTGGTGGATCCAATATATTGAAAATGCTAATTCGGAAGATTTTACCACACCATTCACGTTGTGAGTCTCGATATCAGCCAGCACAATGCTTTGGTTCATCATTCTGCATAGTGTGCGTTCAAGACGTATCAGCACATTGCATTGACTGGCGACTTCACTGCGCTGCATCTCGATGAAAACACGCCATCGAATGAGCCGACCATTTTGCCAAGCAACTCCATGCAGCCGTCTCGTTCGGCTGACGCCTGGGACTGTCAGGTTCCGTCTGCTTGCGCAACTGCGTTTACTCTCATCACGAAAAAGTTCTAGTCTGAACACAGTGTGCCTTCAGTTATGCACACAGTTACGCAAACAAACAAACGCGCGCATACACACACACGATATCAGAGCGGTACGCATGCCGGCGTTTGTGTGTGTGCGGGCTTTTTTGAGACTGTGCAACATCACTGTGCTATAAAACAAAGTGCAACGTTTGCAGACTAGGATTTTACATGAAGAGTCCGCTGAGAATCTAATCATTCATTAATACACGTGAGCAGCACCGAATTATGCCGGCCAACCATGCAGCAGAGCACCATGTCTGACTGCAGGAAATGGACGCCAGCGTGATGATCGAGTTGAGTCCCCATTTGCGACGCACGCGAACGGTCGAATTCGGTGGTGGCGGAGGCAGATTCGACCCGCACGAGTACGTCGATGTCGCCGGCACGCTGCAGGTGTGGCGCCAGTGAGCGCTTACGAATGTGATCGTCCGTGCAAGCGGCTGCTGTGTGCTAAAGCGGGTGCACTCGCCAGCCACAGTCGCCCTCGTGGCCTGCTGGTAGCGCGTTGTTACACCATTGTCTGTGCGTTCGGTGGATCGAGCCCCGCCGACGGGTGGTGACAGAGAAAACTCGATGGGCGTCCTACTCGACGGCGTTCTGCCCGCTTTTCTGGGTTAGCCCTGGCTGAAAACATCGCCTACAATGCCAACAACAACGATTGTGCATTTCAAGTTGCCACGCGCGTGCTTGTTGCAGCGTTGGTCCGGCTGTGCGCATGTCGCAGTGCGTGCGCCGTCCACGAATCAACAGGAGAAACTGCTGGTCAGTGCCGTCGGCAGTGTCGAGGCACGCCAGCGACTCACGGCGATCCTCGGCTGTGACACGCTCGCGCAGGCGCTCCGTGCCGACCGTTGCCCGCAGATCGACTATGTGGACTTGCTGTGACATGCAGCGGCCGGCCAGTGTGTCATTGCTCACTCTGTGATCTGTCTTGTTACTGCTGGTCGTGTGTTTTGTTCATTCTTAATCTGACAACAATACAATGTTAGTCATCAATCAAGATCGATCGCCATTCTTGCACTGAACCGCTTGTTCGATGTCTTCTTTCGTTGAAACGGCGCTGTTTGTTTTCTAAACCGTGCCGGTGATGATGTTTTGTTGTGCTTTGGTTTATCGGATAGTAAAATCAATTTTTGATATTCTGAAGCACTAACAGCAACAGCGTTCAGTTGCACAAACAAACAGTCAAAAAACTGTCGTGTCTGATGCGCGACGACACACACGTTCGATTGAATGGAAATAAACGCAGCGTACCAATAAACACACACCGAGTTTGTTAGCTGCTTTGAAAAGAAATTTTCAACTGAAAAAGAAGCTACCTATCAAAAGAGTAAACAAAAAGCAAACACCATGTATCGCAAAGACAATAATTTGTTACCAGGAGGTGAATTGTAACGACATTTCACCGTTTTGTATGTCTTAATTGACGTGCATTTTTACGTAATGATTAGAAATTGATAGAATTCAAATTCACCGTTTGATCGTCAGTAAAACAACGCAAAACGCACACACACAGACACACAGTGCAGAATTACGAAGATTGCAATTTGCGGTTGAACGTAGTGTACAGGGTGCGCCTTTGTGAAATTGTTGCACACGTTTCGTCTGAGAGCACGGTCATGAATGCCAGAGAAATAGCAGCCAACAGAAACTGGCAGCGTTTCACAATGAACAGCGGCTACCAGGCAATAGGCCACTCCCCCTGGCGCGACAAACTGTTTGCTGTTTGTGACATTACATGTGCAACTTTTACGATTCCAAACGAGTGTATTTGAAGCACCCTGTGGTCTTCGCCCGTTACGTAACACAAATCTTTAACGAGCATATGCGTTTTTCACAGTTTCCCAGCGCCAGAATGACAACTTTCGATTGTATTCGATACATTTCACCAAACATACACTATACTACACGTAGAATATGTTTGTTTGCGTGCGGTTTTTTGTCATTCGATCACTTCTCAAACGGTTTTTGAAGCTAAAATATTGTACAATGAAAAATGAGGGCTGATGCATCATGTGTTTTGTGCGTTCCGCGCAGTCCTTGTTCAACTGCGAACGTTTATACGACTCGAGGAACAACGTTTTCGGCAGGTCTGCCTGGTTTCCGTTGCTACGATTACGAGCCAGGCGCCACGGCCACCGCGGTGCCCGTCTACCTGCACCAATAACCAGCTTTCATAGATTTATTTGTCACCGTTTATTTTATGCACAACTGATATCACCCCGAAAGTTTTTGCGCGTCATTTCACTTCCTGTTTTTTGCGATCATCTCCAAAAATGTGGTTGGAAGAGCGACCTTCACTGTTTGCGTGTCTCTTGTCAAATTTTAATCAGTCATTTCGCATACGTACATGTGCACTTTCACTTTTCGCGCGCATGACTGACTGCGTTGTACAGGGTGGGCCAAAAAAAGGTTCCATTTTCAAACTGCTGTCACTGGCTGGTGTTTTAATATTATGAGCTGAAATTTTCAGCACTGATAAAACATGCGTTGCCATTTTACTGACAAAATTTTTTTTCCGATATATAATTCCTAGCGCTCACTGTGGCAGATTTTCTAAAAAGCTCGAAAAATCAACAGATTGACTGAAATGAGTGCAAGAAAAAATTAGTATCAAGATGCGTGATTCAATTTTGAAACTGTTGCGAAGGTGACAAATTGGTCTTTTTGGATACCAGTGATAGTTCAAATCATGCGCTCATAGTGGAAAGGTCTCACACTTGAATTGCATTTGAGCACCTCGAGCGAAATTCTGATGTTTCACAACGGACTCGAGTCAGCAGCCATGCGACTGCGACAGAAAGAATTGTTCAGTTGATTTTTTTGTTTTCTGTGTTGCTCTGTCTGTTAATTTGTTTCTTTTGAAAAGTTTTTCTGCGGTTTGAATAAAAACAGTGTTTCAGTTTCAGTTTTCTGCAGTTTCGTCATGGTTAAGTGGACAGCAGAACAACGGGTCTGGTGTGCTATCTGGTGGGAGCAATCTGAAAGTTTTTCTGCAGTGACTCGCCAGTTTCGCGTAAAATTCCATCCAGCCGCTGCCGGACGACAAACCTTGATGATGATTTGGATGTCTATGAGCAATGATTCGTTGTTAAATTCTTGGTTAAAAATCCGTTTTTTTTTGAAAATTTGGGAATTTTTAAACATTGTGCTGTAAAACTGAATCTACTTCACCAAACTGGATAAAAATTTTGTCAGAAAAATGGCATCACATGTTTCATCAATGCTGAAAATTTCAGCTCATAATATTGAAATACCAGCCAGTGACAGCAGTTTGAAAATGGAACCTTTTTTTTGGCCCACCCTGTATTTCAAATAACGTTTGTCTTCATGTTTACACTTCATGTTTCGTTCAACGAAAAAATTCATCTTTCGTATTTAACAGTAATTCAAAGTTTAAGAAACGCACAACAAAGCATAAAAAACACCGCAAAATCTCTAAAATTTATTCTTGATGCTTTGCTTTCTTTAAGCTTCTGATTTGGCTTCGGTCGGAGGCCAACAAAAAAACAAAATCAAAAACAAAACATTAGGCTTAGGAAAGGTCCAGTTTATTATTATCTAAAAATGCGGGAGACGCATATAAAAGGAGGAATATGGCCTTGTGTAAGCAGTGAAAGACTTGGCTCGACAACGCTTTTCAAGTCTCTGATGTGGTACACACGGATACAAGTACATAAGAGCCATATTTTTGCGCCGTTTATTTATGATTTCGGTTGCACATGGCAACCCTCGTACTTTGTATTGTAGACAAATGAAACTTTCACATTTGCGGATTTCGGGCATTTAGCTACCACTAAAACTGCTAAAATAACAATCAGACTTTAGCTCGCTGACACTGGTTGTCCAGGACAAATTGTATCGCAGAAGCATTGCGGAACGCAAGGTCTCCTGTGGCAAAGGCAATGACTCACGGGACAGACGGTTTATACTGCCACACTAGTTGAAGATGACACCGGTAAAAAAGGTGAAAATCAACGGAAGACAACTCCTTTTTGTCACTGGTGCTGGTGTGTACACAGCGGTGCGTACGTTAACAACAACGAAAAAGCTACATGCAACAATGTTTTGCAATCTCTGATTTTTCTGTTTTTGCACAGAATTTACAGAATTTCGCACATGGCGTGATTTTAGATTAAATCGAAGAGGACAATTAAAAAATAACTTACGCTTTACGCTTTTCAGCAAAACGAAAACGAAAACGAAAACTTTCGGATTCCCTGCCCTCCGGGGATATAGCGACCGCAGGCCACCGAAACCGAAATCGGGCTAAGATCACTGGTGCCCCCAGGATAGAGCGGGGCTTAGAGGCTGTCCCCCTCACGTGGCGAGGGTATTGGTTCCACGGGATGGTGAGCCGTCCATTCCCCAATCCCACCGGAGTTTGGTACCTTCGGGTTTCCGGAATCGGTGGGGGGCGTGCTTCAAAAAAACAAAAACAAACGCGGCGCAAAAATATGACTCTTATGTACTTGTATCCGTGTGTACCACATCAGAGACTTGAAAAGCGTTGTCGAGCCAAGTCTTTCACTGCTTACACAAGGCCATATTCCTCCTTTTATATGCGTCTCCCGCATTTTTAGATAATATTCTGACTTTTACATAAGCCCCGAAGGTCGGACCAAAATCACAATTCGTTGGTCACACATTCTTCTAAACCCCGGAAAACTCAGGTTTTTCATTTTTCGTTTTTTAGGCCGATTTCTCCTATGCTATTTCTACGGCCGATTCGCCCAAAATCGTCACGATTCAGTACCTAGAATTGCTCACACAAGAAAACTGACCCAAAAGCCGTGATTGGCGCAATGAATTACCATGGAAAACACCGTTTTCTTGTTTTTCATTTCTGGACCGGTATCGCTAAATTCTACGGCCGATTCGCCCGAAATCGTCACGATTCAGTACCTAGAATTGCTCACATAAGAAAACTAACCCAGAATCCGTGATCAGCGCATTGAATTACTATGGAAAACAACGTTTTTTTTGTTTTTCATTTCTGGACCGATTTCGCCAATTTCCACGGCCGATTCGCTTGAAATCGTTAAGATTCAGTACCTAGAATTGCTCACATAAAAAATTAACCCAAAATCCGTGATCAGCGCATTGAATTACCCTGGAAAACACCCTTTTCTTGTTTTTCGTTTATAGACCGATTTCGCCAATTTCCACCGCCGATTCGCCTGAAATCGTTGCGATTCAGCATCTAGAGTTGCTCACGTAAGAAAACTAACCCAAAATCCGTGATCAGCGCATTGAATTACCCTGGAAAACACCCTTTTCTTGTTTTTCGTTTCTGGACCGTTTTCGCCGATTTCCACGGCCGATTCGCCCGAAATCGTCACGATTCAGCATCTAGAGTTGCTCACATAAAAAAACTAACCCAAAATCTGTGATCAGCGCATTGAATTACCCTGGAAAACACCCTTTTCTTGTTTTTCGTTTATGGACCGATTTCGCCAATTTCCACGGCCGATTCGTCCTAAATCGTCACGATTTTAATTATTTAACTGCAATTCCTTTAGTTTTTTCAAAAAATAAAGGTCAAATTCAAACTCTCCGTTGTTGGTTACCCCCGGAAACTTGTTGTTTTGTCAAATAACGGTTTGTTTCATGCGCAAAAATCGCAAATACACGTTTTTTTCGTAATTTTGTGTAAACAGGCAAAATTAAATGTAAATTAATGTAAACAGGCCTTGGGAAGCATCAGAGAAAAAAATGAATGTGAAATTTAAAAATCCCGAAGACTTTTACCCTAGGAAATGTTTTTATCTTAACAGTCAGAATTTTCTTTATATCACTGAAACTGCGAACACATTTTATGACATGGTCGAAAAAAAGGGGTATAGAAGAATAAGAAACAGCTTATTCAGAATTAGGGTTGCCACGAGACATGTCTCGTCTCGTCATTTGTCTCGCTCGGACCCATTTTTGCTGTATTGTGTATCGTCTCGTCTCGCCAAATTCTCAAAATAGGCGTATCGTGTATCGTCTCGTACAATGACTTTGCGTATCGTGTATCGTCTCGTCTCGTGACTTTGCGTATCGTGTATCGTCTCGTCTCGCCAAATTCCTGTCTCGCGGCAACGGCATGTCGTGTGAAAATGTTCATCTTTCTGTGTGTTACCTACCATTGAGCAAAAGGAAATGGTTGTCATTCTGGTCAGAAACATAGAAATTCCGAGACGACTAGATACGAAAAATTTTATTGTTTTTTTTGGATTTTCTCATGGCACTTGCATGTACTTCATCACGTGACGGTCTCAGGGATTTCTAGTAACAAACTTAAAGAAACCAGTAGAGTATATCAGATTCCACAGCAGAGACATGGCTGTTCTGGTGCATTCAGCTGCTTTCGATTACGATCAGTGTCGCCGCCGTTACTTCTGCTGTGTCGGCCATTTTGGGCATCGTTCTGAAGCTCAGTCATCTGCAGAAGCCAGCGATTTGGTCGGCAATTGCCAAAATTATCATTGACTGCATCTTCATATTTGCGAGCGGTGCGTTGGTTGGAGTGCAGCCGACAATTTCGGCTTTCGTCGAAATGATCGTGATTTTCTTGGACTTCATGATAGCTTTCGTGGCTGCGTTCGCCTTCATGGACGTGTTTGACGAACTGAACGCGGCGGGAGCAGACGCATAGTTTTGATTTGATTGTTGTTGCTGTTGTTTCTGTTTCCGTGAGTTTTTCTGGTTTTTCTCCTGTGTGAGTTTTTGTTGTTGTTTTTTTTGCTTTCGCGTGTCTTTTTGTGTGTGGCAATCAATTGCGGAGTAAATAAATGTGTGCGCTTTGATACCTCAGGCATTATTTCCAAAAAAATTCACAAATTACTTGTCTCGTCTCGTATCGTCTCTTTATTTGTCTCGCTCGGACCAATTTTTGCTGTCTCGTGTATCGTCTCGTCTCGTGACCCTGCGTATCGTGTATCGTCTCGTCTCGTGACCTTGCGTATCGTGTATCGTCTCGTATCGTCAAAAATCCAAAAATGCTGTATCGTGTATCGGCTCGTACAATGACTTTGCGTATCGCGTATCGTCTCGTCTCGCCAAATTCCTGTCTCGCGGCAACCCTATTCAGAATCGATGTTTTGCGTACACAGCGTGTGTAGAAGATCACCACGAAAAAATTTCTGCTGCACACAGCGTATCTGTGGATTGTCTACCTGTGTGCAGGAGAAAAAATTCTCAGCTCCTTTTATGTTCACAATGCGAGGCACAGAAAGTTTGGAATTTTAGCGCGAGCGACCGACGGGCCATATTATGTCGCATCCGCTGTCCGCTCCGCTCCGCTTCGCTCGCGAATGGACATGATTTAACCTACTGTATATCTTTTTTTCTGCGCGTTTGATCTTTTTAAAAAAATGAGCGGAGCGGAAAGCCAAAAGTTCATTTTGTTTAATTTGTCAAAACCCACCACCGCTTGCAAGATCAGACGTTTTTGTTTGTGAGGATTTTACTCCAGCATTGTTTGCAACGGAAATCTCTAAATGCTGTCGAATCGAGTCTCGTTGCCGTGCTGCAAAAACGGTCAACGTTTTCAAAGTAAGATTCGTTTCAAAATAACAGTCTCAGCTGAGTTAAGGGCAAAAAGCGCGCCAGTTTATCTGAGCTGACTCCGAACCAATTCTTGACCACAATATGTCTGGTTTGCGCTGTTCACATCCGACAAGTGCATTACTTGTCAGTAAAAATGGGCAGCGAAGTGGTCATGCCACTCAAAGGACCGTGTGTTTCAGTGTATCCATCTTTGCTGCCACACGTTGTGCAACCTAAACTTGTACTTCCACTATTTACTTATTGATATATATGTAGTCATATTAATCCAGGTTTCTTTCGCCACGTTCACATGTATCTATAGATCCGAATACACAGATCTGAAACATTTTCGCAATTTTCACGAGCACTCATCCCCAAATCTCGTGTCTCTCTGTCTGTGCATGTGCTCACCGCTCACGTCTGAACAAGTAAATAAGTATTATGATCAATGTGCAAAAACACATGTTCGAATTTGAAAACACCGACAGCCACGAGTTTTACTTGTTCGTCACAATTCACCACGACTTTTAAACAGTTTTGAAAACAACAACTTGTACGTCAAAATCGCGTTCAACCGCCTAAGTGTGTGTGTTTTCAATATGCAATTCCAATTTTTGGTCGCGATTATTATGCTTTGCGCTTCAGAATATTGTGAATATATGTACTACTCGTGCTTTGTTTTTTTGCAAAAAAGCTGGTGAAGCAGCGGTTGTTAATACAGTTACACTTTGACACACACTTGTTTCAGGGTAAACAAATCGGCGGAGGATAAAAAGAGCTGTAATTTCCACCGGCGTTAAGGGGTAACAATGGTGGACTTCATAACGCCGTCATTAGTTTTATTGAGTGCGGCAGCGTTTGTGCTGGGTGACCCGAAAAGCTTCACGAATCATGACGCGACCGCCGTTATAAACGTCACACATTCCGGCGAATGCAGTGAAAGTAAGTTGCTGCAGCTTCAAACTTGGTCTGATTTCAGTATATATCAGATTTGTATTGCTTTTCAATGTGATTTTCAACTAAAACCAGTGATTTCAATTTGCTATTATTTTTTCCCTGTTTTTGGTTCCATGACGCAGTGCGTTTAAAAGATATTATGACCTATTTTTAAACCTGTCCCACTGAAATGACGTCATGTGCCGCCAAACATGCACTTGCCGTTCACAGCAAACCAGACTTTCCGTTTAGCCGGTTTCTTCCCGCAAACAAATGATGAATGTCAAATCAGTCACATCAAACTGACATTTTTGTGCCTGCACTTTGACAAACGGGCGTTTTTAAAACAAATGACGTCATTTTAGTCCGGACACGTTTGAATAAATCCACAATACTTTCATGCTTTATGTGCGCAATTTTACTTTACTTGAGTGATTCTTCGTTGAATTTCTGGAACTTGGACATTTCCAGTAATTTTGAATTGCCGCGTCAAGCATGATACTGATTTCCTGTCTATGCGTGTATTGAATGATCCAGCACACTAGAAAAAGGTTGATAAAAAAACGTTTCCATGCGCACAGGTTATTTATCATATATCGGTGTTGATCTGAGTCGATATCGGCAAGCAATTCGCTTTGACGCGAACAAAGTGAAATTGGATCCGCCGAATCCGGTGATTCCTGGCTGTTTAACGTTGGTCGCCGAGATCGAAGTGTTGCACAGGTTGAACGACGTGACGGCAGAGATACAGCTGCGCATGACCGGCAGTCCCGATCCGGACGTGCCAACGGTTCCCTGCGGCAAGCCGCGCGACAAGGATCACTGTGAATGCGGACATCCGGATGACACGTGGTACGGCTGTCTAGATGTTGCCCAAAGCAAACAGTGTTTGTTTCTCAGTTTTCGTGCATACTTTTTGAATGCATCTTGCATATTTTTTAATGGGTTTTCGATACGTTGCGGTAGGAGCTCGATAGCTTAACGAGTGAAACATTGACAAACCATTCTTGTGAAACTTCGAAATAACGAAAAGTATGCATTGAAATGAGAAACAGGGTTTACCTACAGTGCCAGCCATAAGTAATTGCAACTTGTGCAAATTTCTTGCGGTTTCGCCTAGTAAGCGCATACCGCGGGCCACAGGCTCGTCAGTACGACAAGGCCCGGGCTGAGCCCAAGAAAAAATGATGGTCAGCACAGGCGGATGTTTTGTCTGGCTGAAACATCAGCGAAACAGTGTCAGGGTACAACACACAAGATGTCGCACTTGGATAGCGATCGACCTCCATTGAGTTCCATCGAGCTCCATTGCAGCACAGCCCAGGGTATTTAATGAGTTGTGCCGGGCACGCGCTTATATTTTTTCTTGCGAGAGTTGTGGAGCCTCCACGGCTCTCGCATCCTTTTTTGCATGTATGTGGGTACGCACACCTAAAACCCGCCCCTCCTATACTTTGTATGGGGCGAAACTGCGAGCTCCATTGAGCTCAACAGAGCTGTACGGCACTCTACTTGTTTTCTGTAAATTGGTTTTTTTGAAAGTCGTAGCGTTTTATTTACTGAAAAATGAATATTTTCGAATGCATGAATGTGACTAATGGCTCTTCAATTTTGCCTTTCACTTCAGCACGTTTTGTCGATTCTGCAGAAATCTACAGCGCAAAGAAGTAAAATCTTTGAATGTAGTCAATCAAAGACATAAAGAAGTTCAAATCGACCGGGGCAACGCCTGTGATTGCAATGAGGTGACAGTTTGACCACAGCACTTGCTTCTTATTTTTGTTAAAAAGTAAAACTCCCGCAAAATATAGCAAGCACACTTCAAGTTACTTCAATCACCGTTTCAATTTTGCTTCAGATTTTACCGGGTACATATACTATGAGAGCGGAAGTTTGCACACCCGAGGAAGATGACATAAAACAGTTCACTCCTTTGGAAATGCAAGAGAGGATCGCTTCTGGGCAGCCGGTTAGTTCAGTTTTATGTTGTTTTTTCACGTTTTTATGAAACCCGAATTTTTGGTGTGCAATCAATAATTGATGTACATTATTCCAGTCCGACAGTTGACATTTCCATATTTTATTTGATGACTTAATTTTGGTGCAGACGGGTTTCGTACAGTTGAGAGTGTTGAAACTCTAAGTATAGTATCCTTAAGCAGGAAGAAAACCGACGCGTTTCAACAGTTTAACCGGCAGCACATTTGTTTCAGTTGTCGTTGTTCATCGCGATCAACATGTACAGTTTTCATTTTCCGAGCACCAAACAGTTGCTGTCACCGCTCGGCTACGCAGTCCATTCACAGCGGAAGTCCGTCAGCACCATCGGCTGCTATCTGATCGGTGCCAATGTGAAAATCGATGCCTCCGCTTTTTCGGAAAAACGCTAAAGGACTGAAGATAGCATTTTTTCAATTACTTTTTCCCAACTTGTGGTGGTTCCGCTTTTCCATGATTCATTTGAGTGTCTGAATTCTGCACTGTCACATACTAAGATTGCCGACATCTCTGATCTATCTCACTTGCTCCGATACAGCTAGATTACAGTGTAATTGATTGTTCTGCATGTTCTGTACTTGGTTTAAAGATCTGTTTCCAGTGGATGAACCGTTAAGTCCAATTTAGGTTCAATCGAGACGATCCCTCTTTCAATAAGACACGTGTGAAACCAAGCAAATTTCATAGACAACAAAAGTCACGTTGTGCCGGACAAAGAAACCAGCACCCATGTACACCCACGTATCATTAGAACGCACATTCGTTTTTTCGTATTTTTTCTCAACGTCAAGTCAAGTATTTTTGACAAAAATTAGTTGCGTAAATATCATCAAAAATCAGCGCGTTGACTGGTTTCACCTACGCAAATCGTTTCACGGAATTTGTAAAAACCACAACATGCATTGATAGGCAGTTCGATTAGTTGTCAAGTTCATGATGTTTGAACATTTTAAAAGTCGTGATGGTTAGCGCGCTTGAACACGCATTGAGATTGTCACAGTGATACAACCATTGTATGCTTTAAAAAAGTGAAAATTTAGACCGGATCGATTTTTGCAAAAGAAAACAAAGATTACAAATGCGTTGACATGTTTACCACTTGGCTTGCTAAATTAAAAGAATCATTGCACTGCAGGTAAACTGTGAGAATATGAAGTGTACTGTATATGTGGTGAAAGTGTCTTCCGTTTTTTGTCAACCCATCTTGCTTATCAAAATTTGCCGAATCAAAAAATATTGTGCTTCGATAAAAATAAAATTGCGTCGTATAACTTTTGTTTTCTGTTGTGGCTTTGCTTTGAAGCAGGGTTCGGCGTGAGAGGCCACAAAAGACAAGCTGTGCCGTTAAATTTGCTCCAAAAACCTTCTTTTCGAGTTGATTGTGATTTTGCGTTTATTCTGTTGCATCTTTTTCATTTCAGCGAAAACAAATAACAAACATCCTGGATCGAGATTCGGGGATAGTTTCGAATCATAGAAAAAATGAAGAAGCTGACAAGATCGTCGTCTGTGCTTTTCATCGTTTTCTCATTTCAATGCTTATTCCTCAACCTTCCGTCAGTAGTCGGTGAAACGCGAAGCATCGTCTCAAGCGATCGAAAAACTTCAATCAACATTACACATTCTGGCGAATGCAGTGACGGTTAGTTGTTTTTTGGCGTTAAATTTTTTGAGCGGCATATGGTGACCGCGTAGCTACATTACAGCTACATTTTGTACGCGTCACCAAATACTGCTTCATGAATGTCACGTCATCTTTCTGAATATTGTTGTTCCTTGAGTGAATGTGGATATACTAATCGCGAATTCCAGTTTACCTCGAAGAGATCTACCACGTGAATCTGGCGCGATACAGGCGCGCCGTGAAGTTCGACGCGAAGAGTGTCCATCTGGACCCGCCGAATCCACAGATTCCCGGCTGCATGACGCTCGCCGCCGAGGTGGAGGTGCTCGAGCAGGTGGACGCCGTGACGGCCGTCATCGAGCTGAGACTCTCGGCCACGCCCAATCCGGACGTGCCGACGATCGCTTGCGGAAAGGCCGCTGAGAAGGACTACTGCGACTGTGGACACCGCGACGACACTTGGTGGGGCTTGTTGGTTGACAGTGCTAATCGCTGGTTTAATAATTGCTCAGAAAGTCGCTGGTTTTACATTTTGTAATAATTTCCTCATTTATGATTATTTGCTGACTTATCTATATATTATCGTTTCTTTGGTTCTGTGACCTCAAGAAGTCTGTAGCAAGCGCAGATAGAATATACTGTATTTATCTATAATTTTGTACTTCAATTCAAAACTGTCTAGGCGACTTTATCGATTTTCAGGGATCCGTGCAGTCACTTCAGCAATTTTGAATTGCCGCGTCAAACAGAAAACTGTATACCCTACGTTGTTTCTACGCACGCATTGAATTGCAGAGCTAGAAAAAGAATGATAGTTAAAAAAATGTTAACTGATCCCAAAACTAAAAAAAATCGATTCAATACAACGCGGTTCTGTCAAGAAAATAAACCTAGTTTTTCAGTGTGTTCTGCAGATTCTGCAGAAATCTGAAACGAAAGGAAATTGGTAACTTCAATGTGATTGACGAACGTCGACATAAGCTGGTCGAAGTCGGCATGACCGACCACTGCGACTGCAGTGTCGTTCGTTGATTGTTTTTTTTAGTTTGGTTCATTTAACGTTATTCAAACAAAGTATCAATCATATAATCAGCATAAAATACCCAATGTGTGTTTCATAATTGTTTACCTGCATTGGAGGTGGAACCAGGCGTGTACACAATGCGAGCTGAAATTTGTACACCCGAAGAAGACGAACTGAAGAAGCAAGCGCCGCGAGAGGTGCAGCAGAAGATAGCTGCCGGTGAACCGGTGCGTTGTTGGTGTCCTCATGTTTTAAATTGATTGTCGCTGTGTTTTCGCAGTTCACTTTACGATGACAAGCAGCAATATCTGCGCAATGCACACCAAAGACACCAAAGCACTGTTGTTTTCCAGCTGTCCATGTTCATTGCGGTCAACATGTACAGCTTCAACTTTCCGAGCACTCTTCATCGCATGTCCCGCTATGGATTGGAGCAACACGAGCGCCAGAAGCGCGACAACACCATCGGATGCTATTTGATTGGCACCGACGTGAAGATCGATGAAAACGCGTTTTCTGGCAGAAAGTGACACTAACACCACTCGCACGATGATTTCGTTCGAGTTTTGTTGCAGTGTCTTCTGTTTGTATTTAGTTTCTGCACCACGTCATGCATTGTATGTACAAGGTGTGTATCTATCGGTCAATGATTCCTTTCCATTTTTTTCGAGTTCTTTACATTTTCCACGCTATTCATCTTTGTTTCACAACAAATTTATCTATGTGTATTGTTAAAACAATTACCGGTAGTTGAAAGAACATGACGTTGCCAGAAACTCGTTCTGGTTTTTTTGATCAATTTTTACAACGTCACAAAAGTGTTAAGGCCTCACATATGGTAGCCTGCTTTCTACCTTAGTAAAATCAAACAAATCTTTGACCACGATCATGAAAGCGCAAGTACCGTATTACCCCCAATAAACCCCCATGGGGGATTAATACGTCAGCGACTTTTAGGGGTGGGGGTTTATTGGTGGGGGGGGGATTATTGGTGGGGGGGGGTTTATTATACAAAAATTTCTAGGGGTGGGGTTTTGTTGAAAAATGGCAAAAATACCTTGCATGGCAGGCAAGAAAGTTGCAGAAACTTCTACTTTTCACAGAGATTTTCTTTTGTAACAGCCTTTTGTAATGAAATTACCATTAACTCATCCATTTGGGGCCTTTGGTAGCACAATTTCACCAATGTCACTGCATTCAGCCTCCGGTATTGTTTCAAACAGGTTTCCAATTAACCCCCATGGGGGATTATTTGGGGGGATTATCTCCCGGGGGGGTTGGTGGGGGGGGGGGGGGGTCGGGGACTACTCCATCTTCCCCAAGGGAGTACCACCACTCTAAAAACATGCCAATTTGTTGTTGTCGTTGAACGTTGAACACGCGCTGACAACACGACAAGACAACATTTTTCACCATTCAGTGTTAATGGTTTGAGTTCACCGAAAAAACGCAACTCGTAAATGTAAGCAATAAATTGAGTTTTGATTTCATCATCGACCGCGTCAAGTCTGCACAACAACACATGTCATAATAATTGTGCGTTGTTAAAACATGCCGTGCTAACACATTTTGAGGCGAACGTTTAAAGTTGCTGATGGTGAAAATACACGACTGTCTGACACACAATGGCATCCACTGTGTCTTCAAAAGAATTGTTGAAAATAAATGCATGCTCAAGTGTTTTCCCATGTCAGCAAACAGCAAATTCATCGTGCATGCTTGCTGACGTCACTATATCTAAAAAAATTGCTCATTTAGCCTTGGACAACGGTCATCCTTTGAATGAAGCTGCAGTTTCAGTTTTTGCTTCAGCATTATAACTCGATGTTAATTATATGTACTTCATCTAAGAATAACATCCAACTAACTAAGTACGATGATAGCGCTGATTCCTTGCTACTTGCGTCAGTCTGCGATTCGGTGCATCTGTAACATTCGAATCAACAGTCAATGTTTTAACAAAACCTATTTCATCGTAATCGCAGCACAAAATATGATTGCTACAAAAAATAGCGCATAATAATGCGGCATACGTACAGTTATTCTCTCGGTATTACACTGTTTACAATTTTCATAGTTCGACAAGTCAAAATCTATTAAAACTTTTCGTGTATTGTATATTGTCATGAACTGTGCTAATTACATTGTGGCAGCTAGAATCAATGAATTTTCAGTGCTTTGCGACTTTCTCGAAGGGAAAAGCATAGTTTTGTGAGTGCACGCACACATAAAACATTGCTACGCAAAGTGCAATCATAAGTTGCACTGTTACTACTGTGCGACATTTCATACTTCGGGAAGAATTTTGTTGTTGAAACTTTCCGCGTTTGAAGGGCTGTCATACATTGTCTTTCGCGAATTAGCATCGCGCCTTATACAACAAGAACTTTAGATGAAATCGCAGTTTGACATTTCATAAAAACGTGTTGACATGTGCGAGCAAAATGATGGCTCACAAACACAATCTTTTTTTACCGCACAGCCTTCGAGAGCCTTAATTGATAACCATCAAAAACGAACACAAACAACGTTCAACCGTGGAATTTGCTAGCACGATCAACCTAAACATAATTCAGTGGCGGATTTGGCGCATATTTCACAATATTTGAAAATCATAGTGTCTTATCTTTAATAATGCAACGTGATCACTGGGCGCCATGCGCTGTGTACGTGCTGACAGTGCTGCTGGCAAGCGCATTCGCAGACGGCTCACGCAGAAACCGACCGCCTGCGCAGCCGAGACCGCAGACCGGGCATCCGAGTGACATTCGCGAGAACGCGCGCACTGGCAGAGACAGGATGGCGGTCAGTGTTGGCGTGGCACGTTTCACTTGAACTACCCTATGCTACTTGTTTTTATTTTACTTGCCTCTTGTTGTCAGGGCTCAGGGGTACGGCTTTTTGGGCAACAAATCGGACTGGGATGGCAACCACGAAGATCATGATCCTAGTCAACTCCTAGTCTGTTGCTGATCCCGCCTTGATGGAGAATACAAGGACTGCATTATTTATTCGGCCATGTTTTGCTTTGCGTTGGTTTACGTGACATTTGATCAGGCAGCGTCGTTGTTCTGCAGGAACTCAATGCCCGCGTTCGTCCAGCTCGCTTAAAGATGGTCGACAAGCATCATAAATCGGACGAGGGACAAGACTGGCACAAGGAACCGGATGAGCGACTGATTTTTGAGGTACAATATAACGGCCGATATTCAGCTCGTTCCCGTATTAACCGATAGATTGATAATTTTTTCGACTGCTAAACACAGCAACATTTGTTTTGTTTCCGGTGAGTCGCCATCGGCCGTGTCACGACGGCGAACCGACGCAGTATGAGAAGATTCGATTTCCGTCGTGGCCGTTGAAGAAGGGCGATGAGGCCGGACTGGCGACCGACCTGAAGGAGCAACCGGGCCGCCCGGGCTGTTACTTTGTGAGTGGCACCGTGGACGTGTTCGATGACATCACCGAAGAGTTGGAGATGTACGTTGAGTACAGGCACAAACTGGCCGATGTGCCTCCGGAACCGTGTTTCGAACCGGGAGAGGACGGCTGTGGCGGCTATGGAGGATCTTGGTTGGTCGTTTTCGTGTCACGAGCGTTTTGTGTTGTGGACTATTTCGTACTCTGTGTTGTTTGCATTCATATTACCAACTATGCACTTTTTCTCTGTTTTCATTCGAAACTGATCGATACCTTTTCAAGCGTCCAATGTGACGGCTGCTCGCACTTGCGTAAACATGAAGACAAACTTGAGTTGGCCGAAGCAAGTCTGCTAGTCGATGGCAAACGCCCAACGTGCGGCAAAACACTAAAGCGTGGCCGCTACGAGAATATCACGTTGAATTTCTGTCTGCCGTCAAAGAAGCAATATCTCGAGGCGCAGGGCTACGACGACGAAACCTGGCAACGTATCATGACAGCGACTGTTGGTCTTTGAACCTTTCTTTCTTGGTAGCTCCACTGTTAGCGTCGGCGCTTTTTGTTCAACTCCCTATTGTTGGAAAGGTCTCGTAAACCTCCCGACTCCAAAATCAAAATGCATGTACATAGGTAACTAACAAAAAACAAGAAAACTTTCAGTCGCACTACAAGGGCGAAACGCAACTGCCGCTGTACGTGAAAGTGTTCGTGTTCAACTTTAAAGTGAGCAAGATGATGGCCGTGCAACGTGACATCGAGAAGATCAAGCGGCAACAACGAAAGATTCCCGACAACGAGCCGCTGCCGATGAGCGTCTACAAGGCGTTGCCGTTTGCGAGATTCAACAACGAAACAAAACTGTACATTGGATGTCACCTGTTGTCGGGCAACGTCGCGCTGCAACAAGGCGACCTCGACCGACCGCAACGCCGCCGCCGACGTCGTTAGTATTCATTCGATTGTCTCCTGTTCGTATATCGCGCCAATGAAAACGGGATTGATTGCAAAGCAACACATTTGTGATTTGTTATAATCGGAAACTTCAACACGCTATTCATTCACAATGAAACACGCCTAATCGGTTTACGTTCACGAGTTCGGTCTAGGGTTGGCATGGGAAACAATTGTTTTTTTGAAAAAAACTGGTTTTATTTCCGTTCTTTTTGCAAAAATAAAAAAACCGGTTTTAACTTTAATTTTTTAAAACTTTGGTAGTTGAAAACTATTGGACGATGATATCGCATAATTGCATTTTGTAAAACTCAAAAACTGTGTCAAACTCAAAATGAATTTCGCTCGATTTAAAAACACTAATTTCAACATTCAACTCTGGCACTTACAATGTGTCGAATAAAATCAATCAATTTCAACTGTTATTTCTGATTGATTCCGAGGGCCTAGTTCTGAAAACTGGGTGCTGGGAAAAATTAAAAAATAAAACAATCTAAAACCAAAATAAACCGGCTTTTCTTGCGCTGGCAATATGAAACAAGTTTTTTGCCACAAACCATCCCTCCTCAGTTCGGTTTGATCTGATTCATTACATCATAAATGTGATTGCAGATTGTCTTTTTTAGTTAATGTT
>JASANC010001642.1:0-53652 GCA_030248135.1 Theristus sp. LFF4_11 | reverse complement strand
ATTTTCCAGCTATCTCTAGAAAATTTGCTCCAGCTATCTATATCGGCCCCCCAACCCCCTCGGCTCTGGAACAACTATGATTCTTCTGATGATGTCGCGACGACACGACACGAAGCAGCAACCCGACAACGTGGCTTGCAAACGGAGCAGCTCGGACGCTCAGAATTCAGATTGCGAGGCGAATCGGCACTTTATCTGCATTGGAAATGGTAAGCCAAGCTTTGGAACGCTCAAAAACTTCATCGCAGATGTTGTCGAAGCTTAAAATCAGTCGGTAAAACAGTCCAAAATCGACTGCTGGCTGACGGTTTTACGAGGTAATATCAAAGAAAATTTTGTTGAACCTTCGAAAAATTGGGCTAAATTTGAGGTTTTCAGAGCATATTAGAAGAAAAATTTTCGATTTTTTTTAATCGGCATTTATGTTTTTGTTTTTAATCACTTTTTTTTAATTTCGATTTTTGTTTAACAACCCTAGTTGGAACCTTTTTTGGTTCACCCTGTGCATACGAGCATTTTTGCACATGCTGTTTTTATTCTACTGGTTGGCTTTTGCGACAACAGAAGCCGTTCCGGCGCCGTTCGACGTGAACGTTTCGACGATTGCGTCACCACAACACAACAACAGTGCTGAATGCGACATGTCACGGACAATCACGACAACTGGCAGTGCGAGTGGCATGCTCGCTGGCGCCCCTGGCACTGTCAACTCAAAGACCGTGCACTCGTATGTGCGCATGCACTCGAACCACAGCAACACTGACAGTGATCATCTGCTTCTGCAACAGCAACAGTCGACTGGCGTCACCAGGTCAGTTCGAGTCGAGCCAAGCACAAACACAATACTGCAGTGAAACTGGAAAAACGGCACGCTAATTAGTTGCATCCGGTCCCATCCAGTGGTTGGTTGAATCTACCGGTTCGCCCAATTCAAAAGCAGCCAGTCAGTTGATTTATTCACAGTTCGTGTGTATGTTTTGCGTGAATTTCGCCAATTTCGATGTGCATTTTGTTGCTGCAGTGCCCGTTTGCAACAGCACGCAGAGACAGCCGGCACCACAGGCCCATCGCAGCAGATGGCGCCATTGAGCCCATCCAGTCTACGAACGTCGTCCAGCTATCGGTCACCAACAATGTGGGCAAACTTTGAGGATTCCGACGATTTTGACGGTGAATCGCGCGTAGTCAGTCACCGAAACTGGGTACGTTTGCTGGTGAACATCAAAAGTTGCAATTATCTTGTGGCGACGTATGATTGTGGTGATTTCCGTTCAGAATGAACAGTCAACATTTGCTGATTGGCATTGGCTGGTTCACTGCTCCAATCCGCTTGCTGTTGTTCACGTTGTACGAATAGGAGTCATTGCCATTCTAAATTCTTTGAAAGCGAGCAACACTTTCAACTTGTAACATCGTGCACCCGTGTAACGGTGTGCTGACGCTAATGCGGTGCGGTGCTGCTGGCGCAACGACATCGACAGCAGTTCACGATTGCATGCTATTATGCAGATATCGTTCTCTGTCGGCTACATCTTGCGAGCAACAGATGACACGTGAATTGTGCAACAAGCAACGCATGTGAACGTATTCGAGCAGACGTTTCTTATGTGCAGGCGTCCATGAGAGTTCGTCAGGCGGTGGCGCAAAGGAGATGCTCGGTGGGGCAGCGTCCGACCTCGAGACACGTCACCTGATTGACAACGACGCCACGTCAGACGCATCGGAGGTGCCTTCGTTGGACGACGACCCGTACGTGATGAACGACGAACAGCGCACCTATTATCGCAACTATTTCCTGCATTTGATGGCGAAAACTTGTGTATGCTCCGCTGATTCACTCGCTTCTTGTTTTCGCTTGCAGGCCGCAATAGCACGAACGATTTTTAACGTGGAGCACAAAACGCCACGAGAATCATAAAAGAATCTACTACGATCTTGCAGGAAAACGTAGTGCCTGTCTGTCTTCACTGTTATTTGGTTGGTTGCTTGGTTGGTGCTCATCTCATCTGCCTGCTTCAGGGCATTCAGGACGCGAATGGCGCGCTGCGCGGTGCCGATCCGGCGGTGATTGAGTTCTTCCGCAAGTCCAACCTTGAACGCGACGCACTAAGGCAAATCTGGACATTGGCTGATATAAATCAAGTAGATTCATTTTATTTCACGTGATATTGTCGATAGTTTCGTGGGAATGTGTTGCAACATGTGGCTTGGATTGATGAACAATGAAGACTCGCTGAAGTCGTTGGTCGCTAGATTCCGGTTATTCTCGTTTCAGGACGGTTATCTGAATTGTGATGAGTTTGCGATTGCCTTCCATTTGATTGTGATTCATACCAAGGTTGGTTATGTGATCGGAACATCAGGTTTATAGCACAATTGTATTGCGATGGAAGCCAAACAATAACGCCTGAATGTTGTTTCTTGACCGACAGGGCGGCATCCCCCTGCCCGAGTACTTGCCTTCGCACGTGGCGCCACCGCAGACGCCACCGAGGCAGCAGGCCAGTTCAGGCGTGCCTGACTCGCCGCAGGAGCGCACGCAAGGGCACGCCTCAACGGGGCTGCACAATCGCTTGCTGAACAAAGCCGCCCACGCTCAGCAGCAGTCGGCGCCCAGTCCTCAGGTGGCTTTTTTCTAGCAACAAGTTCCTTCTCTCTCATTGCGACTATGAAACAACCAGCAATAAATTTATGTGTTCTTTCTACAGCTGCGTGAGTTCTCTAACGCGCCGCCATCGATCGTCGACAACAAGCCGGTGCCCGTGAAAGTCTCTGCATCGACGGACGGACTCGACTCGGCTGCCTCGCTCTCTGCGCCTGTGCCGACCATGATTGGTGAGTGCTGGCAAAACTGCAGTTTGTAAAATGTTTCATTGGCTAAAGCAGAAAACAATCCAGATATTCTTGTTGTTCAAAAAAACGAGAGCGTACCCAACTAAAATCCCCGAAATTTCTTGCAGCGAATTCATCAGCGATGGCGCACCAGAAGCTGCCGCTGTCGCCGGCGACGCCGAAGGGTCCACCACCGAAGCCGCCGCCGCGTCCCGCCTACAAGGGTCACGCACGGTCGGCGTCACTCGACTTGAGCCATGGCAAACTGGTGCCGAGTGGCACGACCACCGTGCTGCCGGCCGGAAGCACCCAATCGGCGTTGGCGGCGCCTGGCACACTCGGCCGCACGCCGCACTCGGCCGATGTGCACAGGATTGCTCGAGGTCACAGGCGGCCTGCTTTTCTTGGCCAACCGCTGTGTTGCACACGCACGACGCAGCGGCACGTGCTGCCTCAGCCGTTGTTGTTGTTGTTGTTGTGATTTTTAGGCGATGTTTTTAGCCAGGGCTAACCCAGAGAAGCGTACAGAACGCCATTGAGTAGGGCGCCCATCGAGTTCTCTCTGTCATTAAGTGCCTATACACCCCTCGGCGGGGCTCGATCCCCCGAGCGCACAGACCGTAGTCTAACGCACTACCACCAGGCCACGACGGTGACGTCGAGTGCAGTGTTGAACGTGTGCACGCTGATTGCTGCAGCGACACCGTTGCACACGTGTGATCGCAGCCAATCAGCACGCACGCACGCCCGTCCTGTCTGACCCATAAAGCACACGGGTATCATTTTGCAGGCACTGCCACGACAGCAGCAAGCGACATGCCTGCCGACACAATGGGCCCCCAGCAGCGGCTACAGAGCACTGTCGGTGACGCGTCAAGCAGCGATCAAGCAGTGCACATCGGCGGTGCCGTTGGCCAGCGCTTGTTCTACACGGACCTTCGTGAGGCACACACTCAAACGGACGATGCTGATTGGTTGGCTGTTGACGCTGCGGCTGATGCGGCTGATGTTGGACTGACGAGAAACATGACGCTGCCTGCTATCATGGACTTTGAGAAAGGTCAGTCATGCGAGTGCTGAGTGACTAGGAAAAGTCCTTGTAGCTGTGAATCAGTTTTTTGGTTCTGCGACTCGTTGCGTTTGCAGACATGAAAATAAAATTTGTTTCAAACATGATACGACGACAATTCAAAATTGCGTCTGTGGTGACTCTGTTGTACTCCAGGGATTAGTTTATACTTCTATGAGTAATTTTGAGTTGTCACAGTTGAACAGAATTGTCGCTTCACTGCGTGACCAAAGCGTCAGTGGAGTTTTTGGGGAGCATGTGGTTTGAATGGGACGCAACGCGAGCCAAGTGTTGTTTATGTGCAGGGGGCAGGCGGGCGTCCGTGAGCGAGTTGGAGCGTGCCGCAGACGCGTCGCTGCCGTTGGACTGGCACGGGCGTTGCGAACGACTGAGACGCGACAACGCCGACAAGGAACACGAACACAGCAGACTGACGCAGATACGCGTGCAGCTGCAGCTGAAATTGGACGAGTTTCAACGGTTGACAATCGCAACTGCTGCTGGCCACGGTAACGCACAGCAACACTCACATAAAACGTCCGGCTCCACCTCGGGGCCACCGCAGCCACCTGGCGTCATGCCACCGTCACCTGGCCCGCATAATGGCAACACTGGCGAGGCGAGGTGTTGACGTGGAACACGCTACGCGCTATTTGTTATGGGTATTGATGTGCAAGAGAACTGTGTGGACTTTGATAAACTGGCTAATGCAGTTATAAATTAGATTCGTGATTGATTCTTGCGTTTGCCGGAGATTTAAATTTCCGTCTTCAGCACTTTATTCTAGTTTATCTTGCCTGATAATTTATGATAGTCTAGTTGTCGTTTTTTACGATATTAGTTTGACAGAGAAATCAAAATACAGGGTGATCCAGAAAAACCACATGAAAAGAATCGGCTCTAGCTCGCCAATAGGTGGATGGTTTGGGCCGAAATTTAAACCAAGCATCACACATAGCTTTTTGTTTTGTGTGTTAAAATTTCAGACAAATTGGTCAACCTTGTAATGAATGCGAAACGAAATAGTGAAAATCCAAAAAATTGACGTTTTGCGCCAAATACAGTACGCTGTGCCCAGCGCACGTTCACCACTCAGCGCTCAAGAAGAAGTTTCAGCTTTCTGCTGTGAATTTTTGAGTTTTTTTTCAAAAAGAACAAAGCAGGAATTGTTTTTGATATTTTTGCTGGCACGATTTTCTCTGAAATCACTGTTTTTTTTGTTGCAGCAGCCAAACCACCGATTCTTTCTGGTTTTGCTGCATTTTGTGAAAAATGGAATGGACAACTAAGCAGCAGGTGTTATGTGTTGTTGCATACGAGCAAACAAAGAACACAACAACAGTTATTCGTGCGAATTGAAAGAAATGACCCGCTCCAATGTCGAAACAATCAACAGCAATCAATCGCTCCACCAAAAGGTGCTGTCGAGTTTTCGACACCGCATGGCCGCTATGATCGAGAATCGAGGCGCTCATTGAGCAGTTCAAGCGTTTCCGACAAGACAGATACACTGGTGGGAACGACAGTGAAATGAAAAATGAACTGGCTGAACTCCCTGATGAAAACCTGGATGATGATGACGATGTGTCCTTGGAATGATAAACTGAAAATTGTGGTTTTCTGATTTTTTTAATAAAACTACTGATTTTGCAAGCTACAAATGACGGATTTCCATGAAATTTTAACACAAAAATAAAAAGCTATATGTGATGCTTGGTTAAAATTTCAACCCAAACCATTCACCCGTTGGCGAGCAGAGCCAATTCTTATCGTGTAGTTTTTTTGAATCACTCTGTGTATACAACGACAGTTAGCAATGAAGCGTTATATAAACATTATCGACAAGTACATTTCTATTCCAATCAACTTACTTTTGTCAGTAGCTAATCCCAAAAGGTTGAACATTTTTTACATAAACAAGCGTGATATAAAAAATAACGCTGTTTTCTTGTTTTTGTCATTTTCATGGGTATTTTATTCTTGCGGTAACAATTGCTTCATGTGGCCTTTGTGATGTTCACTGCTTTTGTTCTGTGCGCTGTGTGTTTTTTGTTTGCATTTCACCTTTTGTTCGCAGGAGGTAATGTGCTGTTTATCAAGATGATGTGCTGTTGATTTATTCTATTACTTTTATTCTAATCTCATTTATTGCGTTTGAAGTTGCAAACTGTTTTTATATATACAGGGTGGGCCAAAAAAAGGTTCCATTTTCAAACTGCTGTCACTGGCTGGTGTTTTAATATTATGAGCTGAAATTTTCAGCATTGATAAAACATGTGATGCCATTTTTCTGACAAAATTTTTATTCAGTTTAGTCAAGTAGATTCAGTTTTACAGCACAATGTTTAAAAATTCCCAAATTTTCAAAAAAAACGGATTTTTAACCAAGAATTTCACAACGAATCATTGCTCATAGACATTCAAATCATTATCAAGGTTCTTGTCCGGCAGCGGCTAGACTGAATTTTACGCGAAACTGGTGAGTCACTGCAGAAAAACTTTCAGATTGATCCCACCAGATAGCACACCAGACCGTTGTTCTGCTGTCCACTTAACCATGACGAAACTGCAGAAAACTGAAACTGACACACTGTTTTTATTCAAACCGCAGAAAAACTTTTCAAAAGAAACAAATTAACAGACAGAGCAACACACAAAACAAAAACTCAACTGAACAATTCTTTCTGTCGCAGTCGCATGGCTGCTGACTCAACTCCGTTGTGAAACATCAGAATTTCGCTCGAGCTGCTCAAATGCAATTCAAGTGTGAGACCTTTCCACTCTGAGCGCATGATTTGAACTATCAATACCCCGGGTATCCAAAAAGACCCATTTGTCACCTTCGCAACAGTTTCAGAATTGAATCACGCATCTTGATACTAATTTTTTCTTGCACTCATTTCCGTCAATTTGTTGATTTTTCGAGCTTTTTAGAAAATCTGCCACAGTGAGCGCTGGGAATTATATATCGGAAAATTTTTTTTGTCAGTAAAATGGCATCACATGTTTTATTAGTGCTGAAAATTTCAGCTCATAATATTCAAACACCCGCCAGTGACAGCAGTTTGAAAATGGAACCTTTTTTTGGCCCACCCTGTATATCGTGATTCGCAACTTCGGTGTCGCACTCAGTCAGACAGCAAATAGCTATGAAATTGCAAATCAATTTATCCGGTGTATTCAAGAAAAAAAACGTCTGTTTTGCGGAAGCCTGATGCATGCTGTATTTTGCATTTTTGTTTTTCTGATGATGATCAATAAATGTGTTATGTTCTAACTTCTAATTAACTTGGAACTGATGAACTACACGATAAAGTGAAACGTTAGCAAAAACTGTGAGCTGCGTAATTTTTTGTCGTAAAAATAGGCCTGTTCGCAATTCGATATGCAATCTGTTCATGCTGGTGTACTTTTTCCACTGCAATGAATGGCTGTGCTGTCGCACTCCTCACATCATCAAACCATGCGTTTTGCAAATCGATCGTTGGGAATGGCGTCAAAGAAGGCTGTGAATGCTGCGATTCACGTGGCACCATCATTGCACACGTTGTTTGATGAACCGCTGAACATCGAAATCGAGCGGCTGAAACCTGGTAGAAAGCAAAGCACTTTTAATTTTTAAAAGTTGCAATTTTTTTTTGAATAGCAAAGTTGCAAATCCAGAGCTGCAGCCATCCTGGTTGCTGGCTAGTTATTCCTAATTTTATCAAGAGCTACAGCCATCCTGGTTGCTGGCCAGTTATTCCTAATTTTATCAAAATCAGCTCAAAAGTGTGCCGATTGCGCAGGTCAGTCGGCAACCGTTACCCTGAATGTTGACCAGCCGGAAAGTGGCCGATTTCAGTCCGCCGCGAACTACACAGCCGACACAAACGGGCGCATCCGTTTGAGCGACACTGCGCCTCAGGCTGGCTCCTTCAAAGGTGCACTTGATAACGAACCAGTGTTTTTATCGACCCAAAAGTTTTTTTAGAGTAAACAAATAGCCGATTTTTGTGCTAGATGCTGACAGCATGGGTCTGTTTTGGTCGCTGCGCGCAGCCCCAGGGCAACGAGCCGGTTTGCGATTTCTGCCGCGAAATGTCAACGAAAGTGTGAAGTATAAAATTGCTGTCCATGATGGCTGGCTAGCAGACATGACCAACAAGAGCGAGGCCACGTTTAGAGAGTCAGAAATCGCATCTGCTCTGCTTACACGGTAAAAACGTAATTTTTTGCTGGTAAAATTTTTTTTGAAAACTCACTTTTCCAGTCACTTTTTGCACCCTTGCGTTCGTCGCACGGAGGTGAGCGATGGTCGCATCCGAGGTGCATATTTCTGTGCCCGTGATGTGCCCGCCGGAACTGTGCCTGCTGTTGTAGACCTGTTTGGCACTGCGGGCGGACTGGTACAACACAGAGCTGCACTGTTGGCGTCCAGGTGAGATGCTGCAGATTCGCATTTGATTTGGTGCATAAAGCAGCATTCATGAAACTGCATTTAGGGACACTTGGCTGTGTTAACTAAAGAAAATCAACAACACGGTCACTAAATACTGCTTCATGAATACCGTTTGAGATAAACGATCCATGATCGATGTTGTTTTCACTTGTATTTTTTCTGTTCCACAGAGGGTTTGCCGTGCTTGCACTGGCTTATTTCAACTACAAGGATTTACCGAGTCTGGAACGCCTGTCACTCGAGTATCTTCAGGTCGACCGGTCGACATTTTTTCTGTTGCTCTGTCAGAAGACTCTGCGGCAACTGGTTTCTCACGTGTGCAACAAAAGTGAAACCGCACAGCTTCCCTAATGGTCTCTTCAGGAAGCGATTGATTGGCTGTGCGCGCAACGTGAGACGAATGAGCTTGCGGGTGTCGGCGTGGTTGGCACGTCGCTTGGTGGCACGCTGGCCCTGCTGGCTGGCATTCACCTGCACAATGTCAGCTGCTCGCTTGCAGTTGTTTGATTTCGAAAACGTTAAATGAAACTCCATTGAAATCGTGTTGGAAATACTCAAAAATCATTTGCAACATTTTTGCTCGTTCGTTCAGGTGAAATGCGTGGTTGCAATCAACAGTGAGGCGTGCTGCAGTCCAGTGACACCCATCTCATTCCGTGGCCAACCACTGCCTTGCTATCAGGGGTGAAGCAACTACTGATGCCATTATATTGTTCTACATCCGTTGATGAATCCTTTTTCTTGCCGTCTTTCTTTGCAACCTTCCATACTTTGTTCCTTTTTCCATTTGACCCTAAAACCAATCATAACCTTCGCACATGTCACAGCCACCCAATCAGTGACAGTCTGCCTTTGTTCAATTAGGTGTTTTGCTGTACAACCGAAAATTTTTATGGAAACGTCAGCGGGGATATTGATGTGCTTGCGAATGCCTATGGGGACACTTCGGTCGATTTTGCGTATCGTCAATACTTGGAGACAGTTCCAGTCGAGTCGAACAGGCACGCCGAGTTGCCAGTCGAGGCAGCGCACAAAGAGCGCCGGATGCTGCTGTTCGCTTCTGGGGATGACCACAACACGCCGTCGGTTGGTGTTTGTTGTTCGGTTGTACGGTATGGCCAATTAAACATGGCGCAGCTTTTTCAGGGTGCAAGGAACGCGCGAAATTTGAATGAAAATAAAAAGACGTTCAGAAACCCAATTCTATGTCAAATTTGACGTGTTTCTTAAAATTAGTTTGTTATTCATGCTATTGTGATCATTCTTTGTCCATTGCACATACGATTAGAAATTATCTTCGCGTTCTTGAAAAATACGACTTCTAGTCAACAACTGATCCCGCCTTGATGAAAAGTACAAGGACTGCCTTATTTATTCGGCCATTCTGTACCACGTCGGCTTAACACAAGTAGTGTCTAGTCTACTTTTAAATATCTTCACCCGTTTTGCTATGATGTGCCAGGTCCGCGAAGCGCACAGGCTCCTGAACAGAGCCATTGAAGCGCACGGTCAACATCAGAAACAAGTTGAGCTGAGTGTGTTTGAAAACGCTGGTCATCTTTTGGAGCCGCCGTACGTGCCGCATGTTGGCAGCGCATGGCACAAAGTCGTCGGTCTGTTGCTTTTTGGCAGTTTTACATTCTGTGCATGCGTGTTTGTCACTGTGCAACATTACTATGCTCTGATCGATTGCAGGCTCTCCGGACCAGCACTTTTCAATACATATAATCTCACTCGCTTGGGCCCTGTTTTGATTTTGAATCATTAGATAAACAAAAAATAAAATCTCTGTTTTAGGTAGACTCATGAAAATGGGCGGAACAGCAGTAGGCCATGCGGCGGCGCAGCAACGCGCCTGGCAAACACTACAGCAACACTTTGCTGAACATTTGTGTCGACCAATGCACCTGCCGACCACACTTTTGCAAGCAAAACTGTGACTTTTTTGAACTGTTCTTTTTACATGGTGACATCTTATTGTCTGTTTAACACGGAAACTTGAGTTTTTAGAAAAACTTTATTGTAGTGGGTTACTGGATGACTTAGATTTTACATTGTGCTGTTTTTGGATATCTATATCAAAAATTGAAACGAAACAAGCACAATTTTTGGCAAATACCCAAGAGCAACAACAAGCTTCGAAGCTTCATTTTACTAAATTTAGTTCAGCATCTAGAACGACGATCGATCAGACAGATCATAGACCAAATTTGTCTGTGAGGATGAGCGAAAACCTTTTTGTTTTGATTCAACGTTTTTTGTGAGTTGCGAGGACAGTCAACAAATAAAAGTTCATCATTAACCATAAGAAAACATAAATTATGAAAAACACACGTCATTGAATAATGGTGAATCCATGGTGAACCAGGGAAACTGACCATTGATCAAACGACAACGATTGACTCTGCAAACTGCAAGCAATCATACAGATACAGGTGAACAAAACTCAGTTAAATTGGTTGATTAAATTGAAATCGTAGCGGATTTTGATTGTCAGTTGACTTATTTTCAATTTTCCGTCGTTTCTGGAAGTTGGGACTGTTCCGACCGGGCCTGGTTTGACCTGACCTGCTCCGACCGTTGATGAATTTTGGTGGGCCTACTCGACCGGGCCTGGTTTGACCGCCTGCCATTTTTTTCACATTCACCTATCTTATCATTGCATAATATCTCCAATTGAAGTGTAAATTATAGGCAATCAGCTAATTGGTTGTTGATCACGTATGCTTTCTGGGTTTTTTCAGACTCCACCTCCAGGGCAACGCCTGCACAGAAAGCATACATCTCATTAACACCAACCAATCAGCTGATTACATCTGTGTTCGGCTGTAAAACCCCCAATCTGTGCTCACATGAAAGGTCTTTGCAGAGTTCTTTCAAACCCTTTAACAAGCCTTAACAAGAGGGACCTTAACCTTTGCAACGCTTATAAACTTATTTTTTGTCAACCAAAGTATTCTTTTGTTTTTGTTTTTGAATTCAAACAAACGTCGACTAAGTGGAATTATCTGCTTGCTGATGGTCTCTCAGTGTCTAGCATAAAAAAGCACGGTAAAACAAGGAGCAACAAAACTTATTGTGTCTGCATGTACAGGGTGTCCCAAAAAAAACATAACAAAAGTAAACGGCTCGTGCGGCCGACTGGTTGCACGTGAAGCCGTGAAATTTGAAACACTTTTAGAACTAAGGAACACATTTTGTGTGTTCAAATTTTATCTTGAAATTCCACTTTTTCAATAATATTTCAGCAGAAATACGTAAAAACTCAAAAATCACCTAAATTCAGTTCTTTGACTCAAGATAAACATCATTGTCGTCATCGAGAATCTCATCTGGCAGTGGCACAAGCTCATCGTCAGCTTCAACTTCACTGATGTCATCATGTTCATGCTCACGGTGGTTCAGTTTTATTTTTCTCGGCTGCTCAATGTGTTTTCCATTGTTTTCAATGAAAGCCGACATTCAATGTTTGATCACTTTCTGGTACAGCGCCCGATCATCGATGATTTTTTTGCACACCGCTGCAGTGGTGGGCGCTGAAAATGCCCCACATTATCCGTCAGATGCCCCCAAACGCAGAAGTCAAAGGCTTCATGTCCGGACTCCTCTCGGGCCATTCAATTCTGCCCATGTGGCCGATCCAGCGGTCACCGAACGACGCCGACAGCCACTCGCGCACTTGTTTCAATTTTCCTCTTGACTTATGGGTTTGGTGCACCTGAAGAAAATTGTGTACCGTTCGGCGCCCAACATTTTCGACAATTTGAAAACCAAAATTTGCAGTGGTGTGCAAAAAATCAACGATGATCGGGCGCTACACCAGAATTGCTCATCAATTTCGAACACCGAATGTCGGCAATCATTGAGAAGAATGAAAACGACATTGAGCAGCTGAAAAAAGTGAAACTAAAGGGCCGAGAGGATAAATCTGATGACATCAATGAAGACGAAACTGAAGATGAACTTGCGCCACTGCCATATGTGAATCTCGATGACGACAACGATGATTATCCTGAGTCAAAATGCTGAAGTTAGCTGATTTTTGAGTTTTTACGCATTTATGCTGAAATATTACTGAAAAAAAGGAATTTCGGGATAAAATTTGGACACACAAAATGTGTTCCTTATTTCTAAAAGTGTTTCAAATTTCACGGCTTCAGGTGCAACCAGTCGGCCGCACGAGCCATTTACTTTTGTTATGTTTTTTTTGGGACACCCTGTATTTTGATAACAAAAACTAAACTTGCTTTACTCTTGCTGTCACTTTATCATTTTTGTTGTTTAATTCTTTTGTGCTGTTGCACTTTTTCAAGATTAACTGATAATACAAGGACGGCAAAACTTGATTAGCAAAAATCTTTTTGTGGATTAAAATAAAGTCAAAATAAATTATGATCCAAGTGAAACCGGCTTCTCACACCTTATTTGACGAGCCGCTAGAAATTCGCATTGAGCAACTGAAATCAGGTGATAAAGTAGAAATCAAAGTTACGCTAAAATGGATAGATGTGTTTATCGAACAGTTGAAAGTTACACTATTTTTATAAGCATCAAAGAAATTTTAATGTTACTGTATTTGTTGACAGTTACGCTTTGTATGAGATATCAAAGTTATTCTACTTGTCGAAAGTCACTGTATTTGTGGAAAGTTGCGCTAAAATGGAAAGCACCATTGGATTGCAATTTTCAGGCGAACCAGTGAGTGTTCAATTAACTTTGGATCATGAGGTCTCGGGAAGATTCTATTCAATCGCACATTTCACGGCAGATCGACAGAGAAGTGTTGATTTGACAAATGCATCGTCCGTTGGTGGAAACTATAAAGGTTTGAGGTTGATTTTTGTTGTTTGTTTTGTTTTCTTATCCGAGACAATTGCAGTGCTCACTGCTCAGCACGTCCTCAAATTTCGTAACAGTTTTGTTTGGAATTTAAAACGAGTAATAGTAAAATAGTACAGTAAGTGGCATTTTGACTTGAAATCAGGAGTTCACCCAATGGGTCTCTTTTGGTCGCTAAAGCAAGCGCCAGGCCAACGCCCGGGACTACGCCTTCTCTTGAGGGAAGTCAATGAGCCCCTGGAGTATCAACTTTCTGTGCACAGCGGGCACATTTCCCAGACTGCGGATGTTAGACAGTCGACAACACTCTGCTCAATTCGACTATATCGGTACATATCAAGAAAATTCTGACGATTTGTAAAGATTAAAAACAATTCGCCTTTTCGTCGTGGCTTCAATTATTTCAGTCACTTTTTGCACCCTTGCGTTCGTCGCACGGAGGTGAGCGATGGTCGCATCCGAGGTGCATATTTCTGTGCCCGTGATGTGCCGGCCGGAACTGTGCCTGCTGTTGTGGACCTGTTTGGCACTGCGGGCGGACTGGTACAACACAGAGCTGCACTGTTGGCGTCCAAGTTTGTTTTCCGTTATTATCTTCATTGTTTATCAAAAAAGTTTTACGAATTGCGGCATGATGCAGAGGTTTCGCTGTGCTCGCCCTCTCATATTTTGGCCATGAAAGCGGCAACTCGCTGGACAATTTGCCATTGGAATATTTTCAGGTTAGTGTTCCGATTGCTCTGAAAACCTCTAAAAAGTGTTGTTGTTTGTTGGCATCGAAGGAGATGGATTACTCGTAGTCACTTATATTTATCACCACACTTGTAGGTTCAAGTGCGTTTTGTTGTTTTGGCTGTAACAACGGCTGTACCGATGTTTGAAAATTTGTAAGTTTTACGCAGGAAGCGATTGATTGGCTGTGTGCACGACGTGAGACAAACAGCGAAGGGGTGGGCATTGTTGGTGTGTCCTTGGGCGCCACATTGGCCGTGCTGGCCGCCATACATTTGACTAATGTTGGTTAAAATGAAAAGTTAGAAGTGAAAACAACTACCAATACCGATAATGCTAATTTGCAGGTGAAAGCGGTGGTCTCAATCAACGGCACGATGCGATATTCTCCTTTTATTCGGTTTTCATTTCGCAATGAAGCCCTCCCGTTGATCCCTTTGTGAGTTTTAGTCAAGTCCATTATTGTGGCCAGGTTTGCTTCGGATAGTAATTTTCGCTGATTCAACAAAAGTGGCGTTTTTATAGTGACACGGATCGCTTCTACGAGACAATCGGCTTTGGCGACAACGAAGACCTGCAGTTTCGCCGTTTCATGGAGACGTTGTCGACGGATGAACAGTACATCTTCCCAATCGAGCTGGCCCCTTGCAGTCGGCGAATGCTGCTGTTTGCTGGCAGCGACGATCAAAACACGAACTCCGTGGATCACGCTCGCTTGGCGATGCATCGTGCGCTCAGCAGGCTCGGTGACTCGCAGACGCTCGTGCGCACGGTGACGCTCAACGGCGCTGGACATTTGCTGGAGCCGCCGTACGTGCCGCATGCTGCTGTCACGTGGCATAAAACCTTTGGTCTGTTGATGCCGATGAACATATTTGCAGAGAACGCCAGTTTTCTATTGACAAGTCTCACACGTTTTAGGTCGCAAAATGAAATGGGGCGGTGAAATGTACGCTCACGCAAGTGCGCAACAACAAATGTGGTCTCTTTTACAAGATTTTTTTGCCGAACAGTTGGGACAACCGACAAAATTGGCCAGATTTGCTGTAAACCGTGTGGCCAAATTGTGATGTGATCAATGAAATGCGGTGTTTTTACTCGTGCTTTTTGAACAAATGTAATTGCCGTCAAAATCTTATTGCCGTAACAATATTGCACGTGAAAAACAAGCAGTTTGCCAGGCGAGACCTTGTGGAAAAAAGCAATATCAGTGTCCTAACTGTTATATTTCTGTTTCTGTTTATCAGTCGTCACAACATATCATTGATAATAGAAATAATGTGCTGGTGCTCGACTTTGACAACACAGATTTTCTGAATTAACTTTAGTTTCAAGAATGAACACATTTTTTGGACTGCAATACAACCAAAAAGCGCCGAAATAAACAGCATGATTCTAATAAAACCAGCAATTCACACACAATTTGACGAGCCATTGCAAATTTGTTTTCAGAAGTTGAACGCAGGTATAGTTTTTTTAATGAAAGAAATAAAAATAGCATTGAGCTTGAGCATCTTCTAAAACTCTTCAAAAATATTTTTTCAGGCCAATCGGTGAGCATTCAACTGATTGTTGATCATGAAGTTTTGGGCAAATTCATTTCACTTGCTCACTTTACTGTTGACCGCGCACAAAATGTGGATTTGACAACAGCGTCGTCTACGGGCGGAAGTTATGAAGGTATTTCTCAAGATTGTTTCATTCAGCCCAAAAGAAACCTAAAAATCTCAAAAAGAATATTATTGGTGTTCATCCGATGGGCCTGTTTTGGTCGCTAAAGCAAGCGCCAGGCCAACGCCCGGGACTACGCCTTCTCCCCAGGGAAGTCAATGAGCCCCTGGAGTATCAACTTTCTGTGCACAGCGGGCACATTTCCCAGACTGTTGATGTTAGACAGTCGACAACACTCTGCTCAATTCGACTATATCGGTACATAAAACCGTCAAGAAAATTGTGACGATTTGTAAAGATTAAAAACAATTCGCTTTTTCGTCGTGGCTTCAATTATTTCAGTCACTTTTTGCACCCTTGCGTTCGTCGCACGGAGGTGAGCGATGGTAGCATCCGAGGTGCATATTTCTGTGCCCGTGATGTGCCGGCCGGAACTGTGCCTGCTGTTGTGGACCTGTTTGGCACTGCGGGCGGACTGGTACAACACAGAGCTGCACTGTTGGCGTCCAGGTGGTTTGAAAAGTCTGCAGCCGTTCCGACTAAAAAAGTTATTTTTTTACGGAAATTTTCTCTTTGTTCCAGAGGGTTCGCAGTTCTGGCGCTGGCGTACTTTGACTACGAGGGCGCTCCGGCGCTTGACGATTTGTCACTGGAATACTTCCAGGTTTGTCGTCGACGAATACAAATGCTGTCTGCTTTTGCTTCACTCAAACAAAATTCAACAGAAATATTTTTTTATTATTGAAGCCAAAAGAGCCTCACAGAATTACAGTAATACATAAGCCGAGTAAACATGGCAGTTTTTTTTTCAGGGCACAAGGTGCGCGCAAAATTTGAATAAAAAAGATGTTTAGAAACACAATTGTGTGTCAAATTTGACGTGTTGTTTAAAGTATCTAATTGACTCTTCGTGCTATTCTGGTCGTTTTTCTCTTTTGCACACACGATTGGGAATTATCTTGGCATTCTTGAAAAAGATAACTCCTAGTCTGCGACTGATTTCGCCTTGATGGAGAATACAAGGACTGCTTTATCTATTTGGCTAGCTTGACAGCTTGTTGATATTTCGCTGAGTTTTTTCCTTGCAGTGCTACTGGTAAAAAGAGTGAGTCAGTGTGGACGCTATATTTAGGAAGCGATTGACTGGCTGTGTGCGCAGCGTGAGACCAACAACAAAGGGGTGGGCATTGTTGGCGTGTCACTGAGGGCTTCATTAGCTGCGTTGGCCGCCATACACTTGCAAACGGTATGCCTGGTGTTTTTGACGTGAACACTATGGAATTAGCAACAAGGTTCGGTTTCAAACGCAGGTGAAAGCGGTGGTTGCCATAAACGGTTCATTTCGGCGATCTCAATGGTTGAACTGCACATTTCGTGGTGAACCACTTCCCATGATGCCCTTGTACGCATAAACAGCTAGGGCTCTTGTGTCTCTTTGGCTATTTCATTAAAATACTTATGCATTTGTTTTGTTTTCTAGCTCTACAGCTGCTTGAACTAAATATTTTCATAGCGATACCGAGCGATTCACTGAGATTGTGATGGGCAACAACGATAACGGCGTGTTGAATTTCCGCCGTTTCATGGAGACCGTGTCAAGTGACGCAAAGTACGTCTACCCAGTGGAGCAGACGCCCACCGACCGTCGGATGCTGCTGTTTGTCAGCACAGACGATCAAAACACGAATTCGGACGACGAAGCTCGCCTGTTGACTGATCGGGCGGTCACACAGTGGGGACCGACTCAAGAAATCGTGCGAACCGAGCTGTTTTACAACGCCGGTCATTTGCTTGAGCCGCCATTCGTTCCACATGCCAGAGAAACTTGGCATAAAGTATTTGGTGGGTGAAAATTGCTCAAAGAGAAACGTTTTTCAATGGAGCAAACATTGACTGAGACCAGTTTTACTCTGCTGCTGGTGAAAAGAAATCAAGGTGTTTTATGCACCCAAGAAATCAGAAATGCAAATTTCGAAGACATTCATTTGGTGACTTTAGGACGCCGAATGGAGTGGGGTGGTGAAATGTACGCTCATGCCGCAGCGCAGGAACGAATGTGGCCACTGATGCAAGAATTCTTTGCTGAACAACTCGGCCCTCCGGTGAAGTTGCCTCGATTGCCTGAAATGCACGTGGCAAAACTGTGATGCCGAATGCTCTAGTGATGACTGCATAGCGCATCGTTTGACTTTTTATGAGTTAATTTTGATTATTTCAACTGTTTCGCAAAATCTCATGCTCAAAGTTTTTAACTTCACAGGGGTTTACAGGGTTTTTCTACATTCGTTGTGGTTCCAACTACTGTTATCAGTTCTGTTTTTAAGGTGCTGAACCGCAGGTACTTTGCGAAAAAGTATCCAAAAAGGACAAACGAACAAAACAGAAAACTTTTCGCGACATAGCGAAAAACTACTTTTGCCGCACACTTTCAGTTTGGAACGGCGCAAACAAAAGCAGATGTGACATACAATGTACATGTAGTGCGTGTCTGAATATGTCATTTGCTTACAAGGTGGTCCATAATTACAGCCCTGATTTTCACTCAGAGTTTGAGCGTTCTCTCTTCTTGTTTCTTACAGTTATAAATTTTAAAAAAGCCAACACCATCATGTACGTGCTGCGCTGAGGTTGTGTTTCTTGTTGCTTTCCTGGGTTGCTTAGTTGTGCACACATGAATATTTTTGTTACTACTTTTAGGTTTTCTATCAAAAATATTATGCGGTTTTCAACGCGTCTTATTGCAACCAATGAGCTTGTTGTATTAAATTGAAGCGCACCGAATATATGGGTAGATTCAACTTGCTATGAGAAAATCGCACCGTATTACCCAGCAAGATTTTTGATCAATTTTTTATACAAAAACTTTGGACACACTTTCTCGTGTTCATTTGCTGCATTCGCACAAAGCACTGCTGCAATGTGTCTATTATTTCTGAAGCAAAATCATGAAAATTTTCACGTCCACTAATTTTTTCCGCATTCATTCACGATTTCCACACGATCCTGAAAGCGTTTTAGCAGCAAGCACACTTCAAAGTGACAGACAAGCAAGTAACATGTATGCCGCGTGAGACAACTGCAAGTTTCCTTTTTCTTGTTTCAAGCCCGACAAAATGCGTACTCATACCGAAAATGTTGCGATTAAGCACAAAACGTCTTCTCGACGCAACGAGTTTCATTTGTCCACAACTGTATGTTTTTGAGTGAAACCGTTCGAAATGGTGAAAATGTGTGAGACAACTGAATTGGTTTCGTTTAGCGTCAATTGGAATAGAATAGTTTTGTTTTGCGTGATGCGGACTTTATGGAAAAACATTATCCCTTTATTAGGCAGCAAAAGCAAGTGTGTGCGATAAATTCCCGAAAAACGTTCAGAAAAAAGCTTTTCATTGTGTCTCACTCTCCGCGCACCAGTCACAAGGACTTCGGGTGGATAAATTCTGTCCTTGCATGCGTAGTCTGAAATAATAGAAAAACAGGAAAGGCAAATTATATTCACAAATTGTGTGCTTTGTTTTTCATATAGGAAGAGTTGAAAACAGCAATAAACAAAATTTATTTCTGGATTTGCAAAACAACTTTCAAATGTTTCCAATATGTTTTCCGCAATATCTGTGCATTCATAACCATCCCTTGCAATTTTATCAACAAATAGGAGCTTGCTTCTGAATATTTTTTAAGTTTAATACACACACAAACATTTGCACCGGCAAACACCATTCAGAGCAGCTTGGCTTTGGTATTGTCTTGCGATCATGCTCATACATCAACAGTTGACACGAACAACTGCACTGCTAATGACGTTGTGTCAAATGGAAGCGAACACACTGCGGGCCATTGCTAAACGAACGACTGAATCCACGAAGAAAACCGACTCAGCCGACGTAACATTCTGGCCAAACATGAACACCACCAGCATCAGTGCTGCCCGCCGCAGCGCGAAATCGATGTTCTCCATCGAACGCAGGCGAACGTTCACAACGCCGAACGACAAGCAGTGCATCAGCTGCATTTCGAAGAGCGCCGAAGCGCACTGGCCAGTGCTCGGGGCCATCTACCACCGACAGAGCGAGTTCTCGGGCCACTGCAATCAGCAGGCGTCGTTGGCGTCGGTCGCACTGCGCAACTGCGCCAGAGCTTGTCTCACGCTCGTCTACCGCGTGCATTTATTCGGTGCGCAACTTTGGTAGTTTTTAGGGTTGCATATATTTGTTGTTTTTAGTTTTCATTCCCTTCCAAGTTTGAGGAAATTTACAGCTTTCTTTACAGCTACTGCCTTCATTTATTGTTCTCCGCACGGGAACTAGCCGTGACGGGCACTAGCCATCGTGACACCGGCGCATAAAAAAGTGTTGCTTTGTTAACTCTGTAGTACTGCCAGAGTTTTTGCATGTGACAGGTGTCAACAGTTACCCAGTGTACGTGCGCGGCTGCTCCACGGAGGTGACATACCCCGGTTTCACGAACTATTCACTAGCGTTCATCAATAATGTGCACACAGAGACATGCAGAACGTTCTTCATGTATGAAGTGTTGCTCGGCTCGACCGATTCAAAGTCCACCGTGAAATTGTGTCCGTGTGCTGCGAACCGCTGCAACAGGCACGTTGAACAAAGCAACCATCGGAAACACCGTTTGCAGACAAACAATGAAGCCGTTTGCAGTAGAACGTGTTCACTGTGGCTGGTGTTTTGCGTTTTGTTGTGTTGCATTTCATTTAGCTTTGATCTTTCAACAACTTTGACTTTTTAAACCTTGCTTTGACAAAATGCCAAACAAAAGTATTTGATGCTTCCGGTTTGTTGTTTTTCTCCAAATACACAGTGTATATGCGTGTATGTCATGTGTCTCAACCTCTTTGTCAGAAAAAAAATGCAAACAAGCAAAATCGTAAATGCCGTATAGTCTTGTATAAGGTCTCCTCATATAAATTTGAAACTCAAAAATTTCTGAAAAAAGTGGAATTTTGTGTGACAACCTTATAAGTGGGAGGACGTCTTATAAAGAGAAGATTAGGAACTCCGGGCCTTATAAACGGAGTGGGATGTTGACCAAGTCAAAATTTTGAATTTTTTTGCTTTCCGTCGTGTGACACTCCGCCCACTTTTGGGTGGGAGTCTTATAAGTGGCAGGAACCTTATATGCAAGACTTTACGGTATGCCGCATAACTTGTGGGAAAACAATAGTTGAGATGGAAATATCAATAATTGCGCTCAGGTACATATGCAATGTGCTCATCACACGTGGCGCCAATCGCATTCTCAAATGGTCGTTCTAACCTACCAACTGTCTAGAGAACTTTGGGCTGACGAAAAGACGAAGCAGTCATTCATTCCTGCGTCCTTTTCGGCCTCGTTCAAATCGTGACTTGATGTCGCCGACGGCCGATTTCTCTTTTTCCTTCTCATCATGGCTGCCCGTTGACAGTCTCTTTTTCGAGTCAGCACTGATCGCTCGCGATGACGATACGACGCCAGCAGTGGCAGGGTGTTGACCAGGTGAACTTGAGCCAAGACGAGCTGCTGCTGCAGGCTGTGCACCCCTCCCTGCTCCTCCACTGCCGCCAGGACCAAAGATGTGCTGCACACGAGCTGCAGAAACAGCCATAAACTTTCTTTTTTAATTTCATTGATTTTTAAGTTCTGCATATACCCAGTATGCCCGTTTGTATTCCAGCATCGACCAACACTTTTTTCACCGCCGCTTGACCGCCCGTCACTGAAGTGTCAACCTGAATTTATAATTGTCTTCAAAACTGAGTACTTTATTTAAGCAGGTTCAGGATTTTCGAATCTGTACGCTTCAGAACCGGCCAACCTGATTCGCTCTGCTGTACATTTCGAAATATGAAATGTCTGTTTGCAAGTTTTCGTCGTTGCTCAACGGCTGATCGTTGTCAGTCTGTGCCGCGCATTCCTGCTGGTGTTGAGTCGCAAGTACACCAACGTCACACAACTCGATGTCCATTTGAGTGGACGAGTCTGTGAACTCTATGATCCTCTTGTCACGCGTCTCATCCAGCAGTTCTTCATTCACTTCCAGGCAAACATCCGCTCGTTTAGGCACGACCATGATTGATTCGTCAGCTGAAATTAAATCAACTATTGTATTATGGTTCACCTTGCAGATTCAGTGAGTCTGTATTTAGTATTGAGAAACAGTTACAAGCCACTTGAAACGTAATTACAGTATTACTTGAATATGAAACTATATCATTGAAAAACCGCTACCATCTTTTAACACGTACAGTCTAACTTAATAACATATCCAACCAGCTGATTGGTTGGTGATCGTGTTGCATGCATTCTGTCTCTCCCTCTCCCCTCAGTATTGCCTGCACAGAATGCATGCATCACGTTAATCACCAACCAATCAGCCAGTTGGATATGTAATAGAATTGAACTGTAGTTGTAAATTCGTTAAATTGGTAAATTACAGTCCAACTCAATAACATATCCAACTAGCTGATTAATTGCTGCATGCATGCATTCTGTGCATGAGGTGCTGAGAATTGCGGACTGTCGTCTTGCACAGCATGCATTCATTACGTGACCAGCAACCAATCAGCTAGTTGGATATGTTATTGAGTTAGACTTTGGTTAGAAATCAATTTGCTTGGCCAGCCACAAACCTTGCACCGGCCGAACATACACTTCCTCAGTGGTCTGACAGAGGACGTCGTTGCGGTCCGGCTTTATGACGCTTTCGTCTGTTTGGCATTCCTCCGAGCGGCCAGCCATGAGTTGCTGTTGCTCTTGGTGTTGTTCGTGCACCCACGAGTGTATTTCAGACGGTTCAACGGACATCATTGATGGGAAACCGGTTTTATCGTCGATCTGCGTCAACGCGCACGGAATCACGATGCCTTGCGCCTTGGCTTCCTCTTGAAATTTACGCATTGCACCCGCACGTTTCTCTTGGCTGAATTATGTTTGTTTACTGACTCCTGTCGTTTGCAATTTTGTGAGCAGTTTCAAGTTGGTTTTCGTACCTCATCAATGGCATGAGCACTTTTGTGACAGCCGTTTTCTTGAAGTTCCCCATTATTCCAACGCTTGTCTGAAAAAAACAACAGAGAAAAGCGTAAAAACTTTAAGACAACAAAATTTCTACTGCACTTTGAGTTAACTCAAACTCAGAGTTAACTCAGAGTTTCAACACAAACTTCCATCCATCAGTCTGCATTGAATGCATGCACCAGCTGCAACCAACCAATCAGCTAGTTGTATTATCCAGATCGACTTAAAGGACTACGATCTATTGTCATGTTTTCTCTTGTCTGCAGCAGTCCAAAACATTTTTCTGGTTTGCCCGTTGTGAATTGAACACGCAACCTTGACACAATTTTAATGAAAAAAAGAGCCGTGCAATCAAGCCGTTTGAATTGTCACTTGATGTCAAGAAATACGTTCGACCCATGAAACCGTAGCGACTTCAAAAAATCCCTTCAATCAAGTATCTATCTGTAGATAAAAGAAACCGCTGTAAAAAAGGTTGTGAATTGAAAGCATGCAAACATGAAGCAGCAAAGAAAACAGCGGTACAACATGAGAAGCAACACTTTAGTCGTAAATGTAGTGCAACGGTTTGCTCGTGAACGCGTGGCAGCAGTTGCGCCGCAACTTCAGCATGACTCACCTGGGGCTGTTCACCAGCAACCACCGTTGTGTAGTCATTCAACAGTGATTTCAATAACGTCACGTACATCAGTTCGAGTTGCTCATTGATAACATTGAAGCAGACAGATACCAGTGCTAAGCCAATCAACACCAGTGGAAATGTCAAAATTGTGTACTCCGGATAACTTGGTGTAATATCGCCAAAACCTGCAAAGAAAAATTGCCAATTCAAAACAAAAACGAAACAAAATCAGCGCTGTTCAAAAGGAGCTAAGTTATCAAAGCATCAATTATCGAGTTGTCTTAAGCTGGTCTGTCGAAAACAAACGCTGTGAAACAAACAAAGTAAATTGGGATTTACCAATTGTACTGAGACTGATGAAGAAGAAATAGAACGATTCAAAGTATGTCCAGGACTCCCACGACATGAATAATGCGGCGCAAAAGAACAACCAAGAGACTGTGACTAGAAATGAGACGATCACTGGTGGCTCCTCAGCAGCGCTGTCCACTGACTCCAAATCAAAATTCGAGTCAAACTCTTCTGCGACCATTGTGCCATCATCTTGTAACAGTATAATTGGGGGGACAGTATCTGGACGTTGTTGATTTGTGGTGTAAATGGCCACATTTTCGGTTGATTTCTTATGATTTTCGTTGCACCCCAAGGGCTCGGCTGAATCGTCAGACAAAAGCGGTGCGTCTGCACTTGCCCTACGTTCGGTGGCACTGTTCAAGGCCTCGGAATCGAACACTTCGATGGTGACATTTTTTGTGTGGCATGTTGTTGTGGCAGTGCTCTGTTTTCGCAATGCTGCATTTGGCTGTCGACACACACTTCGAATGTTTCGACCTGCAACACCGAGCTTTGTCATCTCCGCAAAACTCAGTTTGTTTAAATGTTAAGAACACTGACGGAGTCTTCTGAGAGCGCATTGGACATTGTGCGCGCTCTGCTTCACCATGTCAAGCAACGTGCTTCCAAGATCGTTCAGCACTGAGATCATCAATGGAATGCCAAAGACTGCGTAGATAATGGTTGCTAATCGGCCTCCAAACGTTACACAAGCAATGTTGCCGTATCCTTAAAACGAAAAATGGAATACTTGAAAAAAAACTGCAATCACAATCAATAAAAAAGACAGAATAGAACTTTTACCATACCATATGTGGACAAACCTATTGTGGTATAAATAGTTGCTGCAAACAACACTGCGTTCCAAAGACTCCAGTCACTTTCGATTAGAGTTTCTTCAGACACTGTTTCTAATTGAAGAAATGTTTCAAAGCGGTGGATGGATTCATTCAAATGAGATTCCACATACTGCGGGTGGACCCTGGAAGACGGGTTTCATAAGTTGTAAAACAAAAAAGAAAATACAACTAATGTCAACCGGTCAACCGGTCTATCAAGTCAACCGGTCAACCGGTCTACCAAGTCAACCGGTCTACCGGTCAACCGGTCAACCAGTCAACCGGTCTACCAAATCAACCGGTCTACCGGTCAACCGGTCAACCAGTCAACCGGTCTACCAAGTCAACCGGTCTACCGGTCAACCAGTCAACCGGTCTACCAAGTCAACCGGTCTACCGGTCAACCAGTCAACCGGTCTACCAAGTCAACCGGTCTACCGGTCTACCAAGTCAACCGGTCTACCGGTCAACCGGTCTACCAAGTCAACCGGTCTACCGGTCTACCAAGTCAACCGGTCTACCGGTCAACCGGTCTACCAAGTCAACCGGTCTACCGGTCAACCGGTCTACCAAGTCAACCGGTCTACCGGTCAACCGGTCTACCAAGTCAACCATCTACCGGTCAAACTGCCAACCGTTCTACCGCTCTACCAGTCAACCATTCAATCGGTCTACCAAGTCAGCCGGTCTATCAAGTCAACCGGTCTACCAAGTCAACCATCTACTGGTCAAACTGTCAACCGTTCTACCGCTCTACAAGTCAACCAATCAATCGGTCTACCAAGTCAACCGATCAACCGGTCATCTGCCCACCAGTCAATTGGTCAAACTGGTCAACCGGTCAACCGATCAACCTTTACACCGGTTGTTGTTGTTGTTGTTGTTTGTTGCCCCCTTTTCATTCTTACCCAACGCCTTTGGGGAAAGGCAGTGTCGCAATTATTTATTGTCCACCATATGGGCTGCGACGTTGGAAGCAGTTTTTCTGCTATAGAAGTGGGCGTTGGGCAAGCTGCGCTGGTATGTATGGGCGCGATGTCATTAAGTTCCTCGCCACCGGAACAGCAATCTTGTGAATCAAGAAAGCCGACGTTTGTGCTGCCGAACCATTAAGCCCCACGCAACCCGAGGCAGCCGAGTGGTCACGAGCGGATTCGAACCCGGGCCTTCCGATTGGAAATCCCAAGTGCTATCCAGTCAGCCACTCAGCCGGCATCTTTACACCGGTCAACCGGTTAACCGATCAACCGGTGTGCCGATCAACAAGTCACTGGGCGTACCTGTAAATCACATTGTAGACATCAGTAAGCAGCTGGCGTCTAGCCGCCAGCCGAGCGTCTCTTGCAATCGCTTTGCTGTGAATGTCTTGTTCCCGTTCGCAATAAATGAATAACAGTCCGCCAATAATGGAATAAATTGATGCCACCATGAACGGCTTGAGAAATTTGAATATTGCGCCCGTGACACGACGCGCGTGTGTCAGTGTTGCGTTCAGCGCTGCTTTCTCGGTGACCGTGAACTCTGCTGCAACGTTTGTGTCGTCTGCGGCCGCCTCAACATCTTCATCGGACCACTTGCATTCTGTTTGACACTCAGAGTCGATCATTGTTGCTCGCTTGCTTGTTTTCATTCACAGATGTTTCATTTTTTTTGTTTCCAATCGAAAGAAACAAAATGTCCACTGCAATTATGTTTATGCAAAAAATGTGCCACAAAAATGCTTTCCAGAAACCGATAAAAGTTTCCTTCGAGTTTTTATTGTGGTATAAGACAGGGTCTTAATGCTACACGTAATACGTTAACGACGTCTTCAAGTTGAAAATGGATTCATTTTTACTTCTGTATGCGTGTGTGTGTGTGATTGCAGATTTTGCCCTTCGGCAAGCAGAAACACAAAGCAGATATATTCACTTTCAAGTGTTTCGATAAACATACGGTGTTTAAAAGCAGGCAATATACAACATTATTGTTGGCGTCTTTTTTAGTTTGAAACAAATTACCTGCACAAAAGTTCAATTGAGTCAACCTATTTGCGCGCTATTCACAACTACATACAATTGTTCCTGAAGTGATTTTGTAAAATTAAAAACACTCTATCAATGGGTCCGTTGTTCTTTTGGTACTAACTAATTCTTTGACAGAATATTGGTTGGGTACTCAAAATTATTTGATTGATATATATCGTCGCGGTAATGTGCCAGGACAATGCGTAATGTGCACGTGTGGGAGAACGGTTTATCCGCAAAAAATGAGGACGGAAATGCAAATTTTATGTCGTTTATACAATTAAATTTCCAATAAATTGGTGGCATCCGATAGCACCCGTTGAAAGCAGGCGACTAAATGGCAGACGTTGCAACAATCGAACTGGCATTGCGCGACCTTCCACGGTTCTGCAACAAAATTGTAAACTCGTGTGACGGAGAGCAAATTGAAACACCCATTGCAAATAAAATCAGCGGTTTGTTATACACAGTGATCAAAACTGAAATTAATGGTGCAGGAACGTTTATACTGATCATGAAGCTTCAGGTTTTGCCCTTTGAATATCCCCAAATTATAAAGGACACTTTTATGGTGCGGTAGTTGAAACCCTGTAGATTTGTTGCAAACTCGCCATGACTGACGACACTGACCTTGACCTGTACATGTGTTGCAGCTTTCTTTGATGCCGCAGTTCAGCGGTGTAATCCTTCTCCAAGATGTGTATGATCATGTAAGCCGACATTTCACCTTTCAGTACCCCTCCATCGCTTGAGTCTTGTGTCCGATGGTGCACCTCAAATATGAACGACAAAAAATGATAGCAACGATTTTGTAACATAAAGGCGCATAAAGACACAATTGCACTAAATGCATGGGTACAGTTCTCACGACAAGCCACGTTGTACACAGCGCTGGCCGCTGAGGAACGCCTGGACGTGAGACTAGCGCAGCAACAACAACAGCGACTACGCCCGGCGCGGCTGCTAAGTGTGGCGACTACCGTTTAACCACACGAGCCAAGTGCCTCCACGTGACGGTGCGCGACGCCACGTCAATTTTGTGCGCAACGTTCTCCACAGAATGACGACAACAACAATGGAAGGCAGGACAGTGAGGAAGCTGACGGGGCTTACTTCAACCCAACGGCTCTCTTCAGAGCCTCCTATGGACGTCCCTGGAAGCGTCCCGCAGGGAACAGCACCCACAGTGAAACTGTGCCTTGCCTAACCGATAAACGCCTGAGAATTGCGGCGTACATACAATGTCGTGCGCTAACGTCGGAGATGCAGCAGCGGTCCCTTGCAGAGGACGCAGATGAGCCCGAATAGACATCCCTTGCATCAGCGCTACACCAATGCGAGGGGGCGCATTCTGTTTCCGCGCTCGGAGACGGTTGAGAAACGAAGCGACTACTACAGCCGCTGGTTCCGCACTGTTTAGGCGAGTGCGGACAACAGGCGACATCGAGGCGATCACGTACGTACAAAACCGGGGCGCTGGTGAACGGCGTCACGGGCCGAACGGCGGGAGCCACGCAATACAATGTAAGTAAAGTAAGTCAAAGTATACAGTGCTAGTGTTTCAATTCAAACGTACCGTTTCGGTGCCAGCCGTTAGCGTTTGCCAGATCAATGGTGACACGCCTCTTGTTTCGAGCACTTCATCTTTGTTTGGCAAACAGAAATGCAGCCGAAGACCCGGCTGTTTCACGGCTGCAGCATCGCCGTGACCGGAAGCTGCTGCGATCGGACTGCTTGTTTTGTTGCGTCGGTTTGCGCGCCGCTGATTGTCGAAGTACGCATGCCTCAGTCCACTCAGACAGTCGACCCGTCGTCCTCCGTACATCAGCCACACGTTCATCGTTCGTTTGTCTGCCACCTTCTGCGTTGTGCCTGTGCGACTGTGCGTGCAGAAATCACAGAACAGGCTGAAATCAATGTTTTAGAAGCTTATCGACAATTTCAAACAAGTGCTATGCACAGGTTTATTTCAGTGGTGCGTTTCGACAACTTTGGTTTCGAATTTTGGCGCATGAACGGGAGACGGCTTCATGACAGAGCGTTATGTTTTTGAGGTTGCGTTGAGGCACTTGATAGATTTGAGGTTGACTTTTACAAAGGGACACTTTTTTGAATGCACAACATGTCTGCCTACCAGTCGCCGCCAAATCCTCCACACTGCGTTCTGGCGTCAAACTGTTTGCATTGTTCGACGGCATTTCGATTGTGTGACAGTTGCACGTGCAGCCAGAGTTTCGATCGTATCGGCGCCGTCACTCGAATGTCCCCGTCGATCGTGTAACAATCGGGACGGTTCACATCGGCGATCACCGGCGCAGTTTCGGCATCCGGAATTATCAGCTTCTCGTGCCATCTGTTCTCTGCAATTACTATTTTTTACCTCAATAGTGGTTCATATGTTCGGAAAAGCCACTCAAAACTAGCGGCATGCGTATATGCGAAGAAATCGGAACACAGCAAGCTCAAGAAAAAACAACAATGTTTTAAAACAAAAGCACAAGAGAAAGGGGTAGAAAACAATGCAGCTTTGATGTTTACCGTCATTTTTGCATTTAAAGTGGTTGATGACGTTGAAATGAACGTGCGAATTATTGCCAGCCAGTGCAGTGTTGAATGAGATGCAAACCACCATGAACATTAAGGCTAAGCCTGCTAAAGCCATGTTGTTTGCACCGTTCACAGAACAGCACCGACCCAGACGCACACTGCCGTGAAGCCGTCGCTCTGATCGCTGTCTGTTTGGGTGTTGCCAAAACGGTGCAACACACCAAGCGCTCTGAGGTGCGCAAATTGCGGCGGATTAAACGAGTCAGTCAGCACCAGCAGGTGTCGTCACCAAAAAATACATCCATATTTTGCAGTCAACGTTTTTTGTTATAAAGCTGTCTGATGGTTTTGTCAAATTTTCACGTTTTAAAAACGTTTCAAGTTCAGCATAGCAATTCGTAAACAACAAAAAACGCCACCAGTGTCTTCACGAGCAAGAAAAAATGCACAAAAGTCTAAATGTAACCTGTACGTGGTTTCCACTGACTGACAAGTGGTGCATACCTGATGCAAATTAATTTCATTCCTTTAAAAAATAATAAATTTGTCTAACTTTTAGTTGGTGAAACAAGCGTCTGTGTAAACACGAGAATGAAAAGTATTGATTTGCCATCTGGACATATGTGGAATAACACCAACTGCTGTCATGTGTGCATGCTCGCAAAAAACGTACAGACACGTGATGAAGCAAGTTTCACAACATTTCGAGTGACAAAAACCCAAGACTTTGAGCAAACTAACACATGACACGAAACAGTAGCTGGCTGAAACACGCCGTGCGAAGCGAATCATTTTGGCTTCAAATCGGCATTGCCCCAAATTGTTGATTCGTGGTACGTGCCGAGATGCCGATTCGATGGTCGACGAGCACTTCTACGGCGATCCGCCGATTTTGACTAGAGAATTTAAAAAAAACTCGATTTCCTCAACGATGAGGCCGTCGATCAATGCGGTGCCAACAGATCCGGTGTCCACGGCAGGTTGTATCGTGGTTGCCTGTCGCGCGTGCTGGCGTGGTGGCAGCTGCTGTTGTCACTGCCTTAGTTGTTATACAGCATATTCTGACTTTTTCACGTTCACATCTGCATTTTTTGGTTGCCATTTTGTTGTTGATCGCGATCGTTGAGATTTTCGGCGATAGGATGGTGATGTACGTATTTTGTATTATTTTTTGTTTTTTAATGGTTTCCGCTCAGTTCCAAACTTGGTTTCAACAAGTAAAATTAAAATCTGAGCAGCTTCCCAACAGCTTTTGCGTTGAGTCTTCTGGTGCTCAGAAATGCTCAGATTTTATTTTGTGTTGTTTGGAAACATGTTTCGTACCAAGTTTTGCACTTTTTCTGCTCATCTGTCATTCAGAAATTCCCATATCACCAACTCACAATCTTTCTGATTCATGGATATATGTTTGTAAATTCGTTTTCATTTTTCTTGAAATTTACAATGATATATATCATTACGGTTCAGCTCTGAAATCCGTGGCACCTCAAACGGGTATTTGTTTGGAAATGAATGCAATATTTACACAAACCAAATAAAACCGGTTTTCATTACCGTAATTCTGTGCCGATTTCACCACTGCAAGACGTGCGGTTTCATGTCTCGATTTCCAGGTCGTAAACCATAGACGGGTGTTAGATTGAACATTGGCAGATTCAATTCTGGACACAATTTCTTAACGTTTGCTTTCATGAAACAAAGCAAGTTGTGATTTAGAATTTAGAGATCAAAAAACCATATGAACTTTTTTACTATGAAAAGTAAATTTTTGTTGGTGACAATGTGTGCGTTGATTTTGTTGCGTTTGTGTGACAACACGGCTGTGGGGGCTCCTGAGCGCGAACAAGCCGCGCAAGCGCTGTACAATCGTTTGTTCGGCAGTGGCTACAACAAAAACATTCGGCCGACTACTGACTCCGGTGATCCGACTGACGTCTCGTTCAATCCGCGCTTGTATAAAATTCTTCACGTGGTCGGTTTGCCATGCGGTTTTGTATAAAACGCTTTTGCCAAAAAAGAGCTGACTTTTAGAATGAACAACTGCAATTGCTGAGACTGCAATTCCGAATTCAAGCGGTAAGTTTGCAGCGAAAATGTGATTCATCTGGTGCTTATGTGGCTAATTGATACACGAACACACTGACTCTAATTTTTATTTCTTTTTATAATCAAGAGTTGGATAGATCCCCAACTAGGGTGGCGTCCAGAAGACGTCGACAACATCACGAAAATTGAAATTCCACGGAGCAATCTGTGGACGCCCGATGTCATTGCTCCAGACGCGTTAGTTTTTTTCCAAAAAGAACGTTGACGGTTGCACTGATCTCGTTTGGTTATCAACTACCATCTCTTATTTTGGTTTCGAAACTCAATGCGCGCAAAGATAGGTAAACAGTTTCATGCATGACGCAGGAATTCAAATTTTGCTAAGTGATCCGAATCCCCTAAATATGTAGTGCCGAGTGACTGAGGCGATTTTGAATTGCCACATGAAGATTGAGACTTGTTTCCTTTCACGTCTGCACACCCAATGAATCGTAGAACCTAAAATATGTAGATAATACCAAAAAGTCTTGAATATAAGGCTTCCCCATTTATAAGTCTTCCCCGGGGCGTTACGGTATGTATTTAAAAAAATTCTAGAATGTCGGAAGTGAAGATCATTGACAATGAGCTGCTGTTAGCTCGCATTAGCTATGACGGCACGGTGTATACAAGCTATGTAACTGTGATTGAGCTGCATTGCACTTTTGATTCTGGTAATTACCCGTTCGACACTCAGGTATGTGTGTTTTTGTCATTGTGTTTTGAGTCGTAATACGTACAATATGTTTCATTCATTGATGCAGAAACGTGGTTCCTTTTGCAGAAGTGTCCAATTGTATGGGTGTGTTGGGTAAGCACAATCGATGAAGTGAGGCTCTATCGAATGGACAACGCAAGCAATAATTCGTTCGACTACAAGCAAAATCCTGGTTGGCCAAAGCGATGACAATCTTCGGATCAATGTCACGCCACTGTTCAATGTTCATTGTGCCTTCAGCGTGGCGATTGATCAACTACACTGGTGAGCGCCTGCTTGGCACGTATCCGAGCGGCTCCTATGATGAGCTCGTTTACCAACTGGCCATTTCTCGTCGACCAATGTTCTACGTTGTCACTCTGATGTTGCCGACGTTCTTGATCACAACCGTCGCCATTGTTGGCATATTCGCGCCAAGTTCAAGCACGTTGCATCGTGAGTTGAAGGTATGTTTTGTAGCACATGTGTAGCTACGATACAACAGAGACACCCTATGTACATCTGTACCGTGCCCGTCACACCATTCTCAACAACATTCAGGTAGATGATTTTTTTCAGTAGACGTTGCTTCTTGCAGATCGAAATTGGCTTGACGGCGTTGCTGAGCATGGCAGTGATGATGATGATGGTTGCTGAGAGACTGCCGCCAAACGCGGAGACATTCCCGATGCTGGGTGTGCATTTTGCGTCCTTGCTTCACTCACTCACCTCTGTTTGTCATGCGTGACACTACATTTCCAGGAAAGTACATTTCGGTGCAAATCGTGATTACATCTGCCGCAACGCTGCTCAGTGTCGCTGTGATGTATTTGAGCGCACAAATGACCGCGAATCTGCGCACCACTTACGAACAGCATGGCGATGAAGTGACGCAAATGATTATGGACAACTCTGTCTCTCGTAAGCTTGCGAGAGCTTCATCAAAGGTGTGCCAAGTCATGTATTGTAATTAATGCCAATATCGAAACACATCCACTAAACACTATTACTAGGCCGTAGTTGGGTCCGCAAGAAAAAATTCGAATGTGAACCTTTGCAAAAAAGGCTCTCATCATCGTGAGAGCATCATTCCAGCGTCGATGTTATTTACAAATGATGACCAACTCGAGGTAACAACACTGAAAAAGTGTTAAATGCAACGTTTCTTGCAACGTCTCACGCATAACGCTTTGCATATCCCATCTTGTTACATGGACCGCGTCAAGCTTCGCATGCATAAAACGTTGCACGTTTTTTCTTACACACGGTGGCAGAATTCATGAGCCAACCATCGTTTTGAATCGCAGCACATCAAAGAGTCCGTGGCGACAATTTTGGTGGCCGTCGATTGCGTGAAACGATGGACTGAGAAATGCGAATGGATTGAGGAAAAAGAATTGCAGTGCAACAAATTGTGTTTCAAGATTGATGTTGTTGCAATGTTGGCAATGTTGTGTGTTCATATTGTCGTCTCTTGTTCATTCTTTGTGTAACACAGCATCAGAACATGGACGATGCTGTGCTGCCATCCGCCAGTCCACTGAACATCACTGTTCACCAAATTACTCACTCATCAATTATCTAAACATGCGGAAGACGCGTGAAAGCTAGAATATGGATTTATTTAAGTAGTGAGAAACTTGGCTTCACAACTGTTTTTATGTTTCACTAGCCAATTGACCCGTGCCTACGGCACGGTTAGCTGATATCTGATAAATACAATTATTATTTTTGAATGGATTTTGCCCGATTTTGGCTTTTTGAACCGTGCTAAAAAATGCATTGCATTTTGATTGTGAGCTGCTTTGGTCGTTACCGTTCAAATTATCAAAAACAATATTCTGATCGCGAACACTATCTTTACTGCATTCTGTTTTAAAATTAAAAACAATCTTTTTTAATCACTAATGGTCAATTGCTGTTCCCGTTAAAAACGATTTTAAAGTTAATTGAATTGAACAGACAAAAAGCAACGCTTTATTAAAATCGTTTTTGAATGTAATTTGTAATTGCAATTTTGAACTTTTTTTTTAAACTGACACATTTCTAATTAAACCCGCGTGTTGAAAACAAATTTGAAGTGCGAAGTTTATAATTTTGCTGTAATGTTTTTACCCGTTCACCCTGCTCTAAGCTAATCCTTATCATGCACTTCATTAACAACCCCGTGTATTTGATTTCGCAATTAAGATAAAACTTTTCTGTTTTTGAAAAAGTTCTCAAGCAAAAACTTTTCAACCAAAAGATACTGAAAAATAACGTTTTGAAATGAAAGTGCAATGTGCACTTGCAATGTCGATGTCGTTTTGCAACCCGTTTTTTTAAAAACAATTGCGCAACTATTTTTCATAGTTGGTTTTCTTTCAATTTTCGCTTTCGGTCATCAAGTTGTGAACAGCAACAATGAAAACAAATTTGAAGTGCGAAGTTTATAATTTTGCTGTAATGTTTTTACCCGTTCACCCTGCTCTAAGCTAATCCTTATCATGCACTTCATTAACAACCCCGTGTATTTGATTTCGCAATTAAGATAAAACTTTTCTGTTTTTGAAAAAGTTCTCAAGCAAAAACTTTTCAACCAAAAGATACTGAAAAATAACGTTTTGAAATGAAAGTGCAATGTGCACTTGCAATGTCGATGTCGTTTTGCAACCCGTTTTTTTAAAAACAATTGCGCAACTATTTTTCATAGTTGGTTTTCTTTCAATTTTCGCTTTCGGTCATCAAGTTGTGAACAGCAACAATTACCATTATTTGTCAATCGCATGTTAAAGCGCTGTCGCAGATGACCAAAGAGTATCATGATGACTTCGTAGTGAACAGTGACGTTTTTGAGAAAATAATTGGCATTGATAATAGGTTAAAAAATTGAGATGCAGTTTTTTAAATAGCAAAAATGAGCGGCAATTCAAAAAGCGAAAAAGTGCCACACACAGACACCACTATTATCTTAGTATAATAGATACTAGCCTATTGACCCGAGCGTATGTGGCTTAATCTTAACCTTTTTGGTGAAGTGGCATTGACTTAGAAAGAAAAAACAGTAACGTGATTTTGCTATTTTTACCCGTTTACCCTAACCGAAGGCAAGCCTTTTTGTAAGTGAAGTAAAATTGAATAAAAAATATAAAAACTAACGTTTTTTCCATTTACCCGTTTTAGAAAGCTAATGCTTTTTTACCCGTTTACCTAAGCCAAGCCTTTTTTGTATAGTGAAAATGCGAAGTTTATGATTTTGCTATTTTTACCCGTTCACCCTAACCTAAGTCAAGCCTTTTTGTAAGTTAAGTAAGATTGAATAAAAAATTTAAAAATTAACGTTTTTTCATTTAAAAAATACCTGTTTTAAAAAGCTAATGCTTCTTTTACCCGGTTACCCTTACATAAGCCAAACTTTTTTCTAAAGTGAATTTCTAAACTGACGTTTATAATTTCGTTTTGCAGTCATTGCTTCTTTTTACCCGTTTACCCAAACATTTTGCAAAGTGAAAATGAATGGTAAATACTACCATTTCGACCCAATTAAAAACTAATTTTTTTCAAAAACGGTTTTGTTACATCTTTCGCAGTCGCTCGTCAAGTTTTGAGCAGCAACATTGTAATTCTACCATCGGGAGTAAGAAGAAAAGGGAGCAATAATAAATTGGTTGTGTTATCAAGGCCGCCGCCGTGCGGGGTTGGCCCCCCGCCCAAACCAAAACAACCTTTTTCAAAACCTTTGGTTACTTCCCCCCCGCCCACCAATTGCCCCCCGCCCCCCTCCCCTCCCCCGCGCGCCCTTTGCCCCAGCCGGGCCCCCCCCAAGCGCGGTTGGAGAAAGCCACCCGTAAAAAAAAAAGTAGGAAAGAGAGGAGTTTTTTAGGGCAAAAAAGGGCGCCAATTCAAATTGGAAAAAAGTGCCACGCACAGACAGACACTTTGTAAATTTAATAATATAGATGTGGCACACCGATACATACAAGTATACATGAAAGTTTGTTTTGTTGAAAAACGTAAGAAGTCGTTAAAAGTCTTTTTCGATTGTTCTCTTCAGTTTCGTTTGAAATCACAACATGTGCTAAATTCTGTGCAGAACCAAAAATCAGAGAATGTAAAACGGCGCTTTGTCTGTTGCTAACGTACGCACAGCAGAATCTGACCCAAAATTTGTGATCGGCACATTGAATAACCCTAGACAACAGTCCATCTAGAAAATATATATAACATGACGTGGTTACCAACCAATCAGAGCTGAAAACTTCGCATGATTAACCAATCAGCATTGAGAATTGCTCATGACCAACCAATCAGCGCTGAAAATTGTTATGACCAACCAATCAGCTAGTTGCATATATTCCACACAAAACCTTTTTCCCTTTTAAAAAAAAATAGACGTTCAGAAACCAACATGTGTGCCAAATTTGACGTGTTTTTTCAGACTAATGGATTCTTCGTGCTATACTGTTCATTCTTGCTCCCTTGAACACATAATTGGAAATTATGTTGGCATTTTTGAAAAAGACAACTCCTAATCTGCGACTGATCCCGCCTTGACGGGCTGCCTTATTTATTCGGCCATACTGTACACAATTTTCTTGTTTTCTGTTTTTGGACCAATTTCATCAATTTCCACGGCCGATTCGCCTGAAATCGAATCGAAAGCGCAAACGACCAATGATCCATAGTATGTTGGCATCCGCGGTCCGCTTCGATCACGAATGGGCATGAGTTCACAAAATGTGCAGTTTGGTATTCTCAGTGTGAACTGATTGGTACTGTGTATCATCAGAGGATTTTGGTGTGTTCACCCTTCCGCGTGAAAACCAACGACTGCTATAGCTTGTTATTGAGACCACAAGTGTTTTTTGGGAGATGCACAAATTCCCGAGCCAGGGGCACCGCGCAATTCGTGTGCCTGGCGAAACCGCAAACAGCGTATTTGGTTTCATGTTGACTTATACAAGGCGCTTCTGGTGAATTTTAAAGTGCCGAACACAGTTGGTTTGAAAGTTTTATGTATACAACGTTGCTTGCGTGAACATTTTCGAAAGAGGGCGTACTTATACAAGGCGCTTCTGGTGAATTTTAAAGTGCCGAACACAGTTGGTTTGAAAGTTTTATGTATACAACGTTGCTTGCGTGAACATTTTCGAAAGAGGGCGTGGACCATGCATGCATGTGCACCAGGTTTTATATGTTGATACAATCTTTCGCGCTATTAAAAAGTTGCCTGTCACACACTTTTGTATGCAGCACTGAATGAAAACAGCATGGACGGGAATACATATGTGATGAAATAAAAATCACTGAATTAAAAAAATCAATTTTGCTTCCGGAACAATACAACAGCAAAATCAATGTCGGTCAGAGTTACCACCTTAGCGCTCAATTTTGTGTTAACCGTAAGTTTGCTCATTTCTGGATACAGGTCATTTGAAGCTCCCTGACATGAACAAGGCAATTTATATTGCAGGTGATTTCGTTGGCTGTCTCTGGATTGACTTTGTTTGTTTTGTTCTACCAAACGGGCGGTGGTAGCAAAAGTGGTGCTGTTTATTGGTACTTCGGCCTTACATCACGTGTCGATACGGTAAAACGCAGATGGAAACAACAGTAATTGTTAAATACAAGTAAAACTGTCAAGTCTCAAAGTGTCAGATACTTTCTACAAGGCTGAACTCAAATTCACAATTTTATCGCTACTTTTATGTATCTACCCCTAATGTGGAGATGTTTTCAGTTGCGCAGTGATGAATACTTTGTGCTGATCGTGAGCATGCTCACTGCACTCATTTCTGCCTGTGGCTTCGTCGGGGCTCTGCACAGAAATCAGATTCTGTTGCTGTTGGTTCGTGAGTGTTTATGCATAAATCGGTTATAATGCTCAACCTCACTTTAAAAAACTTGTTTATCTGTTTCATTGCTGAAGCTCTCGATCGAACACGCGTGTGTGCATGTGTGTTTGTGTTAAGTCACTTTGTAGCATTGTGTGAACGTCATGAACTTTTATTCAAAAAATTCAAACTCATGTAAAGATGATGCAATGATGCACGGATTTCATCTGTTGCTGCAGCATTTTCATTGTTTTCAGTCGATTGCTTTACTTGGGGCAGCATCCGTTGTCGAGACTATCTTCTTAGCACACACGTACTTCGGCAACAAAACGATAAAAGATGAATTGTATGAAGCGGTCAAACTAGAAGGCGGCGATTGGAAGAAAACTGTATGTCACTTCGTTTCTTGAGAACTTGTTTCATCACTTTTAAATTTTCACCGTTTAAACATGTTCAACAGTTCACAAGTCACATATTATCTTCAACTTCTCAGCATGCTTCGATTTGCACTGAAAAAGACACCCGGGCGGAATGCTTCGAAAAACTCTGGCCTAATTTTCAACCATACCTGCTTGCAACATTAATTGGCAGCTGCGCGTACATTGGGACTCAGGTTTTATTTCCAATTCATTTAGTATTTTGTCTTTTTGCTACTTGATATGACAAAGCTTTTTTGAAGTCAACCAAGTTTACTGTGAAGCTATTCGCTTTTTTAACTGAACTATTTACAGATTCTGACTGTGCTTCTGTCTATTGTTCTGGCTAAACAATGCGACAATAACGACAAGCCACAGAAACAGGAATATCAAAAAATTTAATGTCAGCCACACATGGAACAACACAATAATTTCCATCTGTAGTTTCTAACTCTAATAGAATGCGTGTGTAAATCATAAATGGAAAAGTATGACGCATTTTTTCATCAAAAATCGTTGGTTATCACATGAAGTAATGTGCAAAGTATCTTATTGTAATCAATAATGAAAAATTGTAATTGTAAAATTGACGCTATACTTAGTTAAAATGATATTGTGGGAGTTCGCTGCTAGGGTTGCCGCAAGACGTGTCTCGTTTCGCGCGATTTTTGGCTGTCTCGTCTCGTCTCGTCTTCGTCTCGCTGATTTTGAAAAAGGCTGTCTCGTGACTCGTCTCGTCTCGTGAGCCTCTGTCTCGTATCTTGCTTCGTCTGCTCGTGGAAACCCTGTTTCGCGGTCACATTTAAAGATTTAACGACATCGAAACGCACAATATGATTGGTAAAATCACAGTTATAAAAGTTACAATAAAATTTTTGCGATAAAAAATTGAATAAATAAATTGTGAAACGCCACACGGCGCCAATTTATACCACTGTACTGAAAAAATGATAGGGCAAAACATGACACGATTATACAAGCACACACACACACACACACACACACACACACACACACACACACACACACACACACACACACACACACACACACACACACACACACACACACACACACACACACACACATGCACACAATGCTAGAACACACAGATTTACACGGCGGAAACTGGGAAGGAAAGTTTAGCAAAACACTCACTCACAACATGAAACATATAATTCATCAGTTTTTAAACCTTTTCTCTGCCATCTCAGATCACGTGCAAATATTTATACTAAAACGCAATAATTTCATCGGCATTCTTCCGTGCGCAATGACGCAGTGTTGGATCAGGACCTCTGCGGAGTGCCGGGTTAGGTCCAGCCGCAGTTGGACGGGTGCAGCTGAACGGAACAAACAAAACTTTTTGCTCACGTTCAAAAACGCTTGAAGCCGACTGTCAAAGAGCCACAAAACACAATGTTCACCTGAGAAGCGACGGATCAGGCCCACGCCGCAACGCAGCATTCGGGCCGAGCGCCGCTGTGGCGTGCGTCCGGGCGCCCACGGCAACTCGGGCCACGCCTGCTTGGCCCGGATTCCTGCCCATTTCCTCTTGTGGTCGTAAATCGTGCACGCTGTGACCTTTCTGCTTTCCTGTGGCTACCACAAACGGGATATTAAATAAAAACAAATAAAAAGCTGATCACTCGCAAGTTTTGTGTCAGTTTGCTAAAACAGAGCGCACGTCAGAGCAATGAGTGCCTGGCCTGTCAGTTCAAAGATGCAGTTCTTGACTGTTGAATTTTAATACGTAAATAGCAAATACACATAGGCCGACTCACCATCTTCTGCAACAAGTTGTGCGGCTCTTGACTTTTTTGTTGGACTCGGTGTTTTCGATCTGAAATCGAACAATCAATCAAACATTCAAACATCGTTGTGGTGATTCAAAATCATTTTCCACAGTTGCCTTTTCATTTTGTTAGTGTCCGTTTCGGTTGCTGACGGTCCCGGTTTGCCCGAATCTTGTTGTGGTTCCAATTTCGTGACCGCGTCCAAACGTTGGCGAGCTTGCTCAACGTTTCCATCCAGTGCTTTTACCAAACGCTCCAGAATCGACTTCTCAACATTCGGATATTCATTTCGTAGCGTCTGAAAAAGTTATTTATGTCAAAATCACAAAGTTGAATCATGCATTTTTGTAACACGGTTCTTGAAACTGAAAAAACATAACCAACCTTGACGGCTTGTTTATGTAAAGCGTTTATGTTTATGTAATGTTTATGACAACATAAAGCGAGCGTTTGCCGCACTTTATCGACGTCATTGTCTTCCTCGACTAGCATCTGTTGAATACGACCACGGGAAGCCGACGGGAACTTGCTAATCAACTGTTCCACATCTGTATCGTAAACAGTGCACGAATCACCGCTGAGTGCTGTGTGTCTGTGATGGTGGTGCACTTCTCAGCTGACCTAGCTTCATTTTCTGCGCGGCCGCCTCCGCCTGTTCTCGTTCGTGCTTCTGCCGCTGCTGCAGCTCACGACGTTGCTCGTCAATGCGGCGTTGCACCGCCTCGCGATCCTCAAAGCCCATCGCACGCAGACGATCCACGCACTTTTGGCGACTGCCATCAACGCTGTAAAACCGTGACTGGGGTCTATGAGACCAACTGATCTCACCCAAGTCTCACAAGACGAGAGGAGACGGCGAGAAAACAAGCAAAAAATTTCACGGAGCAAGACAAATGACGAGAAGAAACACGTCATGGAACCGATGAAAACGACAGCGAATAAAGTAAAAACGGTGGAAAAAGAAATTGTAATCCAATAATTGAACAAAATACCTCCGAAGGACATCACGAATCACAGGTTCAGTAACTCCATTAAACTCTGATTTCAGCACGTGCACCAAATACTCATCAGCCTCAACATTGCCACCGTCGTCACTGTCAACTTCCTCTTCCTCTTCTTCGTCATCCGTTCGCTCGGTGGGCTGTGTGCTGGCGCTTTGAACCTTGATTGTAAATTATGCCACTTTTATAAGGCTGGGTACTTCTACAGCAGCAGAAAACTAATGGAACAGGTTGCAAGCTGACCTTCGGATACACATCGGAAACGCGCGTCACATCAGCACTTGCAGCAGAACGTTGTTCTTGAAAGCCAGAGGCACGCAGCGCCCCAACAATGTTACTTTCATTGAAGCTATGCCTAAAAAACGTGAAAATGCAGGAAACCTGAGACTTCAATAAGTAAGTAACAAAATTACTGCAAGAAAACAATGCGCAGCGTGCGCTCCGGTGCGGTTGGGAAACGCCGTTGCACTTCTTCCAGTTTTTTGTTTCGATAAGTATTCCAAATCGATGGATGTTCCATACGGGGATCAGTCCATTGTGTTTTCTTTGTCGCGTGGTCAATGTAATAGCTGGAAAATCAGTACTGTTCAGCTTTTGCGAATAAAACACTGATCAAAAACGAGATAGGCTGAATTTTGAAATGTTCAATTTTGTAAACAAAACGAACTATTTTCCGGTGCGTGCATCGAGTTTCGTCTCCCATCCTTGCGGTAACGGTACAATAGCTGCCATCGTTTCGTTTTCAAACATTGAACCACAACACCAGATCGTCGATCGTCGCCACTTTTCACGAGCAAAATTGCTTTATTGTTGCGAAAACAAAAACAAGAACACCACACTTTACATAAGATACTTATACACACGCCAATCCACGCCACGCACATGTAGTAATGACCAAACAAATGTTTCACGACCCCGTTGGCCAATCCCTTCCCATAGAGGCTGAGCGAGCAGCCGCATGCTATTGTGCCGACTGGTTTACGGGTGAGAACCGACTATTTTTACGTCAATGACCGAAATGAAAGTCATGTCCACTTGAAACACGCTTTTAAAATCATCAAAACTAAGCTGAAGACAATTTTTTCAAGAATTAAAAAAATTAATCATAATTTTTTTCCAAGCCCATGATATCCGGATACTTCCGCATCAACGAAAAACGGTAAAACTAAAACTTCAATTATTATATCTACATGTTTTTTTGCGTAACCGGAAAACTTTACAATTACTGTAGTAACAAAGTTTTCTGCTTCAAATTTACACTTTTTGAGCGAAAGCCGTGTTTTGTCACCTTTTTGGTTGTTCGGTCGATTGCCTTTTGTTTTATCGATGTTTACAAGCCAAGCTTCAGTGTGACTTGACAAAGGTAAACAGTCAAAAACGTTCTGATGCATGCAGGTCAAAAATTCCTGTTGCTGCATAAATTGCTGCATGAACCAGGTGTGCTCTTGATGATAGGCTACCGCTACACAGATATTAAAAAACCGAAACAATATTTGTTGTTTTATTCATGACAATCAACGACTTGCAAAAATTGCATGAATACGAAGCAATGAACGCATAAACCAGACATCAGTCTTCATATTCTGTAGATGTTGTCAAACGCAGACCAACATCTAACAATATGAGAGTGATTGAGGGATATAATCAAAAAAGAAAGAAGCACAAACAACTATATGAATAAAAACCAAAACGAAAACAAAAAACAAAACAAAAAGTGCACTATTTGCAGAAATTAGCTCGATTCGGTATAGTTATTTACCCGCGTAAAAACATTAGACTGCATTTATGGGCCTTTATTTCTAACGTGTAGATAACGCTCAAAGCTCAACATCCCTTGAAGAAACAACCACAAAAGCAGTCTAATCTTAGCAATACACCACAAGTTCCGCGAGTCCATAAAACCTTACATTGTTGCATGAACATCTTTGGAATGCATTTTATCCAAAGTCGTGTTAGGAAGTCAAAATAGTTCAGGTTTGAAAACCAACATTCATAGGATCTCCTTGACAGCAAGGAGTGGAATGGTGTAGCAGCAGTGAGAATCGATGAAAAAACTTAAATGGTGATATGTCCACACAAATCATGAATTGCTACAGAAAAAAAATCACAAAAGCACATCAGTCTTTGGGAATAATGATCACAAAAGGTCACAAAAGATATACAGGATGAGCCAAAAAGGTTCCAACTTCAAAATGCTCTCACTGGCTTGTGCTAAGGCCTTATGACTTAAATTTTGGAACATTGTTAGAACATTTCGGGGAGTTTTTTCTGATATAAATTTTTATTGGTTCACTTTAGTTTAACAGTGTAATTTTTGACACAAAAACAAAAAATAATGTTTATAATCTGGATTTTTCACTGGTGAAAACAATCAGACTGCAATGGTAACAAAATCAGAGTGGTAAATTGTTGGAATTGAAAAAAACAATTTGCATTTGAAACGATGAATTCGCATCTGTTCTAAGCAGAACCGTTCACGCACACTCATACTCGACTCGAAGTGAAACATCAGAGTTATGAAAGACTGCTCAAATGTGATCGTGCGTTCGGTATTTTCAAGCTACTATGTGCGTATTGCTTTTTTCTTTTTTTGTGTTGTAAACACTCGGGTTGTCACCAACGTTCATCATTTGGTATTTGTTACAGCTAAACTTCCCAAAGTGTTCTAATAGTGTTTCAATTTTCAGCTCGAAACATGTCAGCACAAGCCGGTGAAAGCATTTTCAAATTGGCATCTTTTTTGGCTCACCCTGTATGTAATGTATGGGAATATTATTGATCCGATATTTCCCATCATTTTCTATCTAAAAGTCGGAAACGTTTCGATGCGATTCATTGAGTGAGAGAAAAAATTAAATGGTTTTAGTTTTTATTGAAGTTTTGTGTTGGTGTGTAGTTTGTGTGTATTAAAACGGTACGCATCGAACACGTTTCTTCGACTAGTTTTGCATGTATTGCTGCAGCATAACAACGAAGTACAACGTATAGTAACAATTGTCATATGTATTAACGCAAATAAATAATAACAAATATTGCGTCGGAAAATCGAATAAAAAAGATATTTATGCTCAGCATACATTTTCTTCTACCGCATAATATACGTACGTGCACACATGTTAAATTACACCGATTAAGGCAGTGTAAATATTGCGAAAAACGGAATATACATACATACCATATAGGATTTAGGTCATAAGACAAGTGGCTGTGCTGTTTGTTTCTAGTTAAATAAGATTACGTCGATTTTACGGGAAATACAGGTCAATTGCACAAAGTTTTAACAATATTGCGCATAGAACGCTAAATCTCTGCATATGGACCCCCTGAAAATTACAAACAATTATAAAGAATTTTCCGGTATTCAAGGTGTCTAACAGAATGTGTATGGATGTGTGGCATATAATGTTTAACGGTATAAGGTCGTGTGCTTCAAAGATTGCATATAGCTCAGCAATCCATTTACATATAATTCTGGCGCATGCCTTAACTGTAACATGTTTTCAAAATTGAATGAAAACTGAAACCACGGCGAAACAAAAATATCTTTTTCTGCGCACGTAAAAATCTATATGTGATGCAGTGCTTAATTAAGAAATGGCCTACACATCTCGTAAAGAAGCGATACATAGACCACACTGAAAACAGCTTATAAAATAAACACGTATTCTAAAGAATCCTGAAATAAAATTTACAGTTTTTTTGGTATCGTAGCTGTATCTGTATATTGCACAGTTGACAATTCACCAGGTGTAACAATGTCAAGTACATAAACTTTGCTGATATGTGTGACATTAAACTATTGTAACATAACATACATACTATAACAACATGAAGAAAGAGCAATGCGTTTCGAAAAGCAGTAGTAGGTGGAGGCAAATAAGGCAGAAAAAAGTGAAGTGAAAGACCATAAAAGCCAAAAATAGCGTCAAACTCAGATGTACTGATGCATCGTGATGATCAGGACCCCGTTAGTTTGATAAACCATACATTTTTTTGCGGTCACGGTTTGATGTCGAATCTAAAATACAGTTGTGGGATGTTCTTGGTTGGATATTGATTAAACATAATCTAAAGCAAAAGTTACACAGTTTTGACCACTGGTTTTCAAGTGTTAAAATGTGCTTACTACTCGCTGAAAACAAAATGAGCAGTTTTTTAATTGGAGACAAACCTCGCTTTATAGCAGAGTAGCGTGCTCGCGACAGCACTGGTGACAAACAGTATGACTGTGATGGCTAATAGCAGGCCAAACGATGGCGTACTGAGGCAAAACCTGTCGCCGGCTAATTGTGCCGGGTTTGCCCTCGGGTGGTACATAAGTTGGCCGTTCAAGTTGCGTAGGAGCTCGCCCGGTATCGACGGCTGATCGAGGTCATCTGATTCGAGCGTGTCCAGAATGTCGACGGTCGTCACGACGTCCATTTCATTATAGTCGGCAGCCATGCTCACTGGTTTGTTGGCCTTGACGACAATCGTGTCGACGCTTCGTTTGCCTCGCCCGCAGCTCGGCGGTGTCAACCCGTCGCATTCCCCGCTGGCCTTCTTGCACAGCTCAATGACACATTGGTAATTCAGTACGGAGGTGTCCGAGAATTTGTAGCCGTGCGTTTCGACGTACGCTTTCGTCAGTGATTGCTCGTATTTGATGTCAGGTTGAATGATCGGGTCAACCGCGCAGCCGTCGATATCCAAAAGATCGAATCTGTTGCCACGGCCGTCGTTCACCCAGCACGAATGCACCAGGAAACCCTGCGCCTCATCGTCACACTCCCATACGTGGTAGATTTTGTCACCGACCTGTGCATTTCACAAGCTTTAAACGCAAAAAACACAGTTAAATTGCAGCATACCTTTTAATTTAGACTTAAAAAGACAATCATAGAGTCACAATTCTTTGGAAATTTGTAGTCGAAACTAAACAAACCAAACAAACTACAAATAAAGAATCATATTTGTGTGAGCACCTTTCCGTAGCGCAGTAGTGGGCCGTCAGGTTGAGCTGAATGAATTGAATAAGTGCAGGTTGGCATCTTCGCTGTGTCCAACAGTTCCGTCGTGCCGATCGCCGATATATCGATTAAATTCGTTACCCGCTTTATGTTGCGGAAAAAGCACATGCAGCGGTACGCGCGGTCGACCTGGAAGTTAAAGTCAGCATACAGCATGTGTCCACTGTATCTGCGCCATGTTCGTTTGTGTGTTTTGATATATTATGCGAGCTTAACTCAAGCAAACAAGAAAAGACCAAACTTTTTTCAAACCTTTGTGACAAACGTGCCATGGAACGATACGACAATGGTCAATGAGAACATGATGCCCTCTAATGTGCCAGTAACCCGTTGTCTGGCCATAGAGCAGTCGCCATTTTGAATCATCATACTGAACTTGTTTTGGTCAACATTGGTTGCAAAGTTCCTTGAACAACGGTCGTCGTCTGCAAGTCCTTTCACGTAAACGCGACCGGTGAATGGCTTTTCGGTTGTGAATGTCAGCGACACCATCGTGTCCTGGAACAGTTTACAATTTCACAAATAAACGTATTTTTTGCCTTTCACAATTGTTTTGCCTTTTCAGAAACAAACAGAAGGGTTAGCATAAAGGTGCACGGAACCCTGCAGTTCAAATCGTGTTTTCTCCTTGCTCCCTAAACACGTCAAGAAAACAAGTAAATTTTTAAACTCTTTTCTACCTTGACCGCTGGTTCCTCACCTGAAGGTGTACAATGTTTGTTTCTGCGGGTATTTTATCGCTATGAGTTTTTTTACGATTAATTTAGCCTTTGAGCATCAATTTTTTTTAAACAATTAAGATCATACAACAAATATTATCTTTTCCTTGAGACCTGCGACTCAATGCGGTTGCGTGAAAGGAAACTAGTTTCAATCTTTACGTGGTAATTCAAAATAGCGTAAGTGACCCGGCCTTATTTAGGAGTCTCGGATCACTTTAAAATACCAATTTTGAATTCCCGAGTCATGCATGAGACTGGTTACCCATCTATGCGCGCATTGTTTCCGAGACCAAAATAGAAGAGCATACAATACAATTAAAAAAATACAAGTTTAGATTGTAGGTTTTGTTGAGTTGCACCGAACCTGACAGTCAACGAGCGGATCTCCAATGAGGTGGTTGTCGATGGCGACCGAGCGCACGAGCGCGGCCATCGTGGCCAGACATACCAACTGACGCATCACTGCCCACGTTCACTGCTGACCTCTGCGGCACTGTCTGTTACTGCCAAACGTTCTGCGCCCGTCTGCGAACGTCCCGATGGTCTCTGTGGTGGCAAGAAACCGCGCAGATCTGCTGCTGTCGATGTGCCGCCCGAGTGCTTGCTGTCTCTGCTTTGCTTGATGCTCTGAAGCACACAGAAAAGTCATTGCTAGTTGATGCGCAGAAAAAAGCAAAAAATTCCCTTTTTTCAATACTCAAAATATATATTGCGTCATCAAAAAAGAAAGTGTCTAATGAGTTATTTTCAAAAAAAAACGAAAAAGAGAATATATTTCTTCTGTACGTGCAATGAAAATCATAACAGAATTATGCTGAACAACAATCCTATCAACGGTAACAAGTAAACAACAATGAAAATGTAGAATTTTGCGCCTAAATTCTCAAAAGTGAAAGAAACATGCAAACGGTTTTTTACCAATCGATTAACCAACAGAAATGAAACCAAAAAAGTACAACTGTTTTTAAAAGAAAATATAAACATCACAGCAATGGTTCTAGAGGATATCGTTGGTGTTTTTCGCATCTAGGCAGCAAAATTTTGTACACTTTCAAATAAATAAGCATGTGTGTTGCGAACGTAATAGATATGTTACAGGGAACACAAGAGATATCGAAATGGATAACTATGCATGGAGAGAGTGACAACTATGCCCAACATGTGTATGCCTTGCTACAGCTCAGCTGACTTGAAACGTTTAAAAACGAAACACACGAAACTGACTTAACGAACTAACGTTCATGTCAATGAGTGGTCACACTTTTATATCGACGGGAACAAAATCGTTATGAGGTCAGCTGACAGACGTGTGTGTGTGTGTTCTTGCGTGCACAGTGTGTTGTTTCCGCTGTGTGTATTGTGTTGTTGTGTAACGGTATGCTTGAGCATGTAATCGTGTATAGCATAGTTAATATAAAAGAAAGAAAGACGAAATGAGGAAGTTATGTAAAAGACCTATTTATAGACCTGGCACCATTGTCGTATAAGTTGTTGATGGGCTCTTGAACGCCAGCTACGTTCTGCACTGATTTATCGGTATATAACAATTAAGGGAGACTGATTGTTACGTTGACAGTTATCAGCACATACACATGAAATGACAAGTTTTTCCAGTCCAAATCGTTCAGGACCATGCGGATTGCGATAACTTTTTTGTTACTACATCAACGATCCATATTTACGTTTTTTAAATTGCGGTCCTGATTGATTCGGCGATTGTGATCAACATTGACAGATTGCCAGCTAGGATGCAGAAGGCCCGCGAATCTAGTTGCGTTCTAATGTGATCTGATTTTGGTATGCGTTTTTACGCACATTTAACATAAAAATACGAGAAGAAAAACGCCAAAATTATTACAACAATGATAATCACTTTGGTTATGGTCTTAGTTTTACCTGATGTGTCGGCGGAGTAGTTTTTTGCCGTTCCAAAACAATTCTCATTTTATGTGCGCATTTTATTACAATATCTGCAGCATTCACCGTAAATAGGACCCATTTTCAGATTGTATATGATACTGCACTGAGAAAAAAGCCGGAAAGGTAACAGCGATGAACTCAAAAGATAGGCTTATAATAAATGTTTATTCTAAGTTGAGACTGCATATGAAGTCAATGGTTGTGAAACAGCACGTGTGTTTGACGAAGAACAAATTCAATCTGTGCATCAAAAAGCAAACCGTTCCAAAAAGTTCAAATGAAATTCTGACAGAAAAATGGCGTGGTGATGGACTGTGTGGTGTGGTTGTTTGGTGCTAAACTTTAAAAATGCATTTTATTGAATGTGATCATCACATTTTTTTCAATGCGGCCACCCACTGGGAAAAAAGAAATTTCTGTAAGATGATCACCATACTCCGCCTTTACGTATTCAAACTTCAACCGATATTCAAATCATGTAGAATTCAGAATTGCGGTTAACAATGCATTTGATGCGTCTATGAAAAGTGTGAAAATTGAATTCTGTGTTGACTGATGAGTCCGACGAATGCCAAGATGAGTAAATAGATTTTTCATGACTGACCTTTGCCATAAGAATTCAGTTCTGCACTATGTATAGACTACCAAACAAGTAACATTTAAATTTTTTATTAAACTCTTTGTACCATTGCAAATGCCAATCTACAGTTACATGTATTTTCCAACTGAGGCCATGTAAAAATAAGTTTAGAGCACGCCGAAAATATTGTTTTGTTGCGTTTTTGTTGTTTTCTGTTACTTTGAAAATCTATAGTTGTATTCAGTGTCACTCACACGGCATGTGCATACATCTGTGGTTTGTGTAGTGCCTTTCATTTTGAATCAAATTTTAAATTTATGGAATTTGACGTTTTTACATATGCAACCACTTTATTGGTGGGTTTCACATGCACATCGCGCATGAAAGTTGAAATCAGCAAAAATGCGTGATTACTGCAGGAACGGCAATGACACGGTTTGAAGTTTTGATAAAAGATTTCATATAAATTCTTGTTCACACTTATGTTACTTCAGAACACCTTTTTTGCTGTAATATGATAAAAATACAATGGCATTTGAAAACTGTACCAATTTGACCGATTATAATTGGATATGTTATCTGATCTTCTGCCATGTAATAGCGATCCTTCGGTTTACACGGTGGAATTTTTGAACAATTTGTAAATTTGAAATACGCCCTTGCAGTTCTGAAATTTTAATTTAGGTCGATACACGAAACAGCCACTAATTTGTCGTGCACACCTGCTGCAACGTACGATTCAAGGAGACGGTCATCTAATTGGGTATGCAATATTAATAATTACACATGATAACGTACGGCCCTGGACAAATTTTGACACGGCGACGCTCGTTAATTTTAAAAGAAAAATGTTTTCCCGCGGCTAGAGAACACTAAATACGTTTTGAGAGCCGCGCTTGCCTTGTTTTGCAATTTTAAATGTTGCAATTTTACTGCGCGGCGTGTGTCTGTGACAAATGGGGTGTACATATACACTATATGTATTTCAATATTTAAAATAGAGTTGGTTGTGTACAACGCATGCAGAGTTTTGTTTAAAATCATGAAATATAATTTGGCGTGAAAAGTTTTACGACAGGGAACAACCGCCGAAAGTCTCCTGAAAAAGAACCAACGCGCCCGGATATACAGGGTGAGCCAAAAAAGGTTCCAACATCAAAATGCTCTCGATCACTGGCTTGTGCTTAGGCCTTATGACTTTAAAATTTCGAACACTGTTAGAACATTTCGGGAAGTTTTTCGGATCTAAATTTTTATTGGTTTACACGTTTCAGTTCAGTTTAATTTTCAAAAAATGCAATTTTTTGACACAAAAATAATGTTTGTCGAAAATGTGGATTTTTCACTGCAGAAAACAATCAGACTGCTATGGTGAAAAAATCAGAGTAGCAACTTGTTGGATTAGAAAAAAAGAAAAAGAACTTGCGTTTGAAACGACAAATTCGCATCTGTTCTAAGCAGAACCGTTCACGCACACTCAGACTCGAAGTGAAACATCAGAATAATGAAAGACTGCTCAAATGCGATTGGGCATTCGGTATTTTCAAGCTACTACCATAAAGTTTTGCCTATAAGGTTCCTCCCACTTCTAAGACCTCCACCCAAAAGTGAGCCGAGTGTCACACGGCGGAAAGCAAAAAAAATTCAAAATTTTGACATGGTCGACATTCCACTCCGTTTACAAGGCCCGGAATTCCTAATCTTCTCTTTATAAGACCTCCTCCCACTTATAAGGTTGGCACACAAAATTCCACTTTTTTCAGAAATTTTTGAATTTCAAATTTATATAAGGAGACCTTTTCGCAAGACTTTACGGTACGTGCGTACTGCTTTTTTAATCTTTTTTGTGTTGTAAACACTCGGGGTGTCACAACGTTCATCATTTGGTATTTGTTACAGCTAAAACAACCGTCAGCATTTGACATTTGTAGATTTTTCATGTTTCCAGATCTTCTGCTTTAGTGAGTGACAGGGAGTCCACTACCGCTTCGTTCCGCTGTTCAGTTCACTCACTCACCATTTTAGTGCACCAAAAAACTTAAAAAAGTAACGTGAAAGCCGTTGATTTTTACAACGGCACAAAAAAGTTTGGTCAAACCGTCGATTTAAAAAAAAATACGGGCGGTTTCGTTGCGGTTTCCCAAAATTTTCAACTGTACGGTTACGGTGCGGTAATCGTATTTCTGATGATGGCACGGTTTTGGTACGGTTTGGTCATCCGAAAATTAAAAAGTACGGTCACGGTACGGTACGGTAAAACCGTACCGCCCGCGGTTTACGGTAATTACGGTCACCGTGGCAACTATATATATATATATAATAGGGGCAACATATCCTAAAAAAATTTGGTCAGAAAAACTTCCCATTGTTCTAATAGTGTTCCAGTTTTCAGCTCGAAACATCTCAGCACAAGCCATAGTGAGAACATTTTCAAATTGGAATCTTTTTTGGCTCACCCTGTAAACAAATAACACCGTTTTTTATTCATTACATCATGTCTAAACAAAAAAGCACCGCATATGTTAGTAAACTTTCTACAGCAGTAAGTGACAGTCAAAACAAACTAGTAGAAACAAAAGTCACATGTTGTTAGTTAGTTTTGTTAACCTTGATATGATGGTTTATCATTGATTTTTTGTTTAGATGCTTCGTGATCGACAGCGCGTCACCGGCTTCCGACCGCCAAGTCGAAGAGTTTCTGGTGTTTCAGTCAGACGGGTTGCATGTTGCTGGTTCATTCCGTCCAACAAGCCTGTGTTTCTGCGAACTTCGTCGGATTGTCGTTTTTGATTTGGCTGATGATTGAGCTGGCATTTCGAGATCCCTAAAACATAACTAACCATCATCAAATCATTTGCGGTGTTACCTAAAAACTGAACAGGGTGAACCAAAAAAGGCTTCAACTTTGAAATGCTCTCACTGGCTTGTGCTGGGACTTAATGACTTAAAATATGGAACACTGTTGAAACATTGCGGGATTTTTTTCTGATCCAATTTTTTATTGCTTTACACGTTCCAGTTCATTTTTCTAGTGAAATTTTCAAAAAATAGCAATTTTTGACACAAAAACAATGTTCATCGATAATCTCACAATCTCACAAACGCACGTTCATGTTAGCGCGCGTCAGCGCGCGTCAACACGCGCGTGCATGAATGGGCCTTCATATTGTTGGCGACACAAGAAGCTGAGTCACTTGACAGCAACGACACTCGTTTGACATGCTCCACAACGTCTGCAGAGTCGTTGGCGACACAAGAAGCTGAGTCACTTGACAGCAACGACACTCGTTTGACATGCTCCACAACGTCTGCAGAGTCGTTCAGCCCCAAAAATGAACCAACTGCCGTTGGTGTTTTCTTTCTGTAAATTTTCGGTCTCAGAAAGAGGTACTTTCTAAAACTTACGGTTTTGTTCTCATTTTTCTCTTTACAGGAACTGTCAGATAGTCTGATCACTATGTCGAGTCACATTGACCTGATAAAGGATGACAGCCACAGAATCAATAAAACTGACGCAGGAGCTGCAAAATGCACAGCACTTTCTGCTGGCGTTGAACCATCCACCAACGGTGGTGGTGGTGGTGGTGGTGAAAACAACGAAATGCCTATGATCTTCCGATCAGCTGAATTTAAGCGTGAACTTCAGTTCGAAGTCATTCGACGATGCATGACGGTAACGATCGCTTGTTTTCAGAAAGCTATCATTGGACAGATGTTACTGGACAGTTCGGAAAAACCTCAAAAAACATTTCAAGAATCTTGCATATTGCTTGTTCAATAATGCTCTTTTTTAAAAGTGTTTTATCACCAAGTGTGAGTCAGATGTGCAACATGAGTTTAGTACCTTTGGATTTCCGAAATCGGTGGGGGTGGGAGGGGGGGGGAGGGGCGTGTGATTCAAATATAAAAATAAAATAATGAATGTGCACGTTCATCCACTGCATGAAAGTGTACATTTTGTGCTGCTCCCATGTGACCCGCAAAAGCTTTTATCCATTTTTCTCAGCGCAAATTCTTGCATCGACAGCAGCTGTCACAAAGTGGTGTAAATCAACAACGCGCCGCTGGTCGCATAAAACCAATCATCAGACAACCACTTTCTCTAGCAGACGCTCAGTCGACACGGATTCAAGTTAAGCATGTTTCGACAACCCAAAATGTTGGTCTCAGGCAAAGCGTGGGCTTTTTCGGAGCTCAGAAAATGGGGGGGGGTTTAGTGGCGCCTGAACTTTTCATAACTGTGCGCATGTTACCGGTGCGCAAGAGTACAACCTCCAGACGCATACTGGCCCTTTGTTTAATTTCACGGTTGTTTATTGAATAGTATGCAAGATTTTCAATGACAATCACAAACCAAACTTTAGCATGTACAGTCTGGCCGAATTAATAAGGCAGTCCACCAAAGCGGGATCAGTCGCAGATAATAGAAGTTGCCTTTTTCAAAATTTATAATAATGTGTGCAAGGGAGAAAGAATGAACATACCGTATTACCTCCAATAAACCCCCATGGGGGATTAACACGTCAGCGACTTTTAGGGGTGGGGGTTTATTGGTGGGAGGGGGGGGGGGTGTTATTGGTGGGGGGGGGGGGTTTATTTACAAACAAATTATAGGGGTGGGGGTTTATTGAAAAATGGCAAAAAAAGTAACATGCATGGCAG
>JASANC010001638.1:0-15406 GCA_030248135.1 Theristus sp. LFF4_11 | reverse complement strand
ATCTATCTATCTATCTATCTATAATACTAAGATAGTAACTGTGTATGTAAGTCAGGTCAGGTCAGGTCCGTTCCGCTACGTTGATTGGCTATTAAAATTTACAAGCTTGAGCCAATTTTGCTATATAGGTCATCATCAGCTGAATACTCATACTCCATTTTCTAATGACAATGCAAAGTTCAAATCGTCATTTCACATGACGTTAGTCATCATGATGCCTTTTGCTCAAGAGCGACAACAAACAAGCGAGACAATCGTAAGAATTGCAAGGACTCCATTGTAGACGATGGAGTTTTTTTCACAAAAAACGAGTTTTTAAAACAATCGCTTGCAAGTTGATCGCTCTTTTCGCAAGGTAGACTTTTTATAAAGCCGGTGTTTACAACGAGTATTTAAAAAAACGTTGCTTTTTCCTTCATTTGTTTTTAATCATAGAAAATGCGTCACTTAGTATAGAAAAGCTACATAACAAAACAAAAGCGACCGTTTTACACAATGGGTACTCAGAAACGTGTTGCTTTTTGTTGCACTCGATCAAAAAGAACTGGCTTAGGTTAGGGTAAGCGGGGAAAAGAAGTAAACATTCAAAACAAAAGCGGGAGCTTTGCTACGGGTGTTCAGTATGTAGAAAATCGCTGCTTTTTCCTTCATTTGTTTTTTTTTATCATAGAAAATGCATCACTTAGGATAGAAAAGCTACATAACAAAACAAAAGCGACCGTTTTACACAATGGGTACTCAGAAACGAGTTGCTTTTTGTTGCACTCGATCAAAAAGAACTGGCTTAGGTTAGAGTAAGCGGGGAAAAGAAGTAAACATTCAAAACAAAAGCGGGAGCTTTGCTACGGATATTCAGCAAAATGTTGCTGTTTTGTCATTTCCATTCTATCAAAAATCCTTGGCTAAGGTTAGGGTTAAAAATAAGAGCAGTAAACATACCACACAAAAGTGGCTGTTTTGCAGCGAATATTCAGAAAAGTTTTGCATTTTTCGTCATTTAAACTTTAAAAGGCTTGGCTTAGGTGAGCTTTGCTACGGGTATTCAGTAAAATGTTGCTGTTTTGTCATTTCAATTCTATCAAAAATCCTTGGCTAAGTAAAGGTAAGAGTAGTAAACATACCACACAAAAGTGGCCGTTTTGCAGCGAATATTCAGAAAAGTTTTGCATTTTTCGTGATTTAAACTTTAAAAAGCTTATCTTAGGTTAGAGTAAGCGGGAAAAAGAAGCAACTTATCAAAACGAAAGTTGGCGTTTTGCAACAATTGTTCAGAAGTGTTGCCTTTTTGACATTTACACTCTAAAAGGCCTGGCTTAGGTTAGGGTAAGCGGGTAAAAAACCATTACCAAGTCAAAAGCGGGTGCTTTCCAGTGGGTATTTAGAACAGTGTTGCCTATTCAGAAATGACAGCTGACTGAAGCAGATTGCTTTTCTTAAACCTGTATTTTAAATTGAAACAAAAACTTAAACCGGTATCAGTTAATTGTTGTTAACCAAACGACATTGTTTTTTATAATTTTTTAACAGGAATGGCGATTGAACAACAGGTGACGACATTGAAAAGCTAACCAAACAATATTAATTTTAAAACTTTAAGCGGGAATGACTGTTAATTGTTGCTGATCAAAGGAGATTGTTTTTTTGATACTTTAAACGGGAAGGACAGTGGAATGCAACTGATTGGCAAAGAATGAAAGGACAAATAAGCGACATTGAAAAGCTAATAAATGCGAGAATTGATTTTGATACTTTAATAGGGAATTGCAGTTGTTTGTTGCTGATTAAAATGCAGTTGTTTGTTGCTGATTAAAAAGGTTGCGGATTTTGAGTCCGCGTCGTGGGCAAGGTCAAAAGGGGAAAACCAACTCAAAAATAATAGTTGTATTTATCAGCTAACCGTGCCGTAGGCACGGGTCAATTTGCTAGTATTATTATATGATGACTAGCAAATTGACCCGTGCCTACGGCACGGTTAGCTGTTGAATACAACTGTTCTTTTTGAATGGAGCTTTGCCTTTTGACCTTACCCACAACCCGGACTAAACATGCATTGCATTTTCATTTTGAGCTGCTTTAACCGATTGTTGTTGATTAACCATAGAAATGATCGTTTATTCTTGAAGCACTCGATGCTCCTACTTTTTTGAAAATCACAGTATTTTCAGTTTTAAAGCGCGCTTTTTTGTCAACAATATGAAAAACAATCTTTTTTAGTCAGTAACAAACAACTGACGTTCCCTTTTAAAGAATCAAAATTAATTGTCATTTATTAGCTTTTTCAATGTCGCTGTCATTCCCGTTAAAAATTGATCGATTATATGTAGCCCGTTCCACTGCTTCGCCATCGATCGTGGCCACATCTTTGTTGATGCTGCAATCTATTCCTTGTGGAACTGGAATTTCTTGTCGATGGAGTGTAAATGACGAAAAAACACTTTTTCTGAATACACATTGCAAAACTCTTATCTGAGCCAACCTTTTTAGTGTGTAGAAGATAAAAAAAGACTACACTTCTGAATAATTGTTGCAAAATGCCAGCTTTTGTTTTGAAACTTTTTTCCCGCTTACTCTAATCTAAGCCAAGCCTTTTTGAGTTTAAATGACGACAAATGCAAAACTTTTTTTTGAAGACCCGTTGCGAAACGGCTGCTTTTAGTTGGTATGTTCACTTCTTTTGCCCGCCTACCCTAACCTAAGCCAAAGCTTTTTGATAGAATGGAAAGGACAAAAAGCAACACTTTACTTAATACCCGTAGCAAAACACCCGATTTTGTTTGGTATGCTTACTTCGTTTCCGCGCTTGCATTAATCTAAGCCAGGCCTTTTTGATTGAGTGTTAGTAAGAAAAAGCAACATTTTTCTGAGTACCCATTGTGAAACGGTCGCTTTTTTTGCTATTTAGCTTCTATCAACCCGTTTACCCTAACATAAGCGACTCATTTCAGTTTACAATCGAGTTCTTGCAATTCTTATCGCTTGTCGTTGTTGCACTTCAGCGTTGTGAACCGTTCCACTGCTTCGCCATCGATCGTGGCCACATCTTTGTTGATGCTGCAATCTATTCCTTGTGGAACTGGAATTTCTTGTCGATGGGGTGTAAATGACGAAAAAACACTTTTCTGAATACACATTGCAAAACCCTTATCTGAGCCAACCCTTTTAGTGTGTAAAAGATGAAAAAGACTACTGAATAATTGTTGCAAAACGCCAGCTTTTGTTTTGAAACTTTTTTCCCGCTTACTCTAACCTAAGCCAAGCCTTTTAGAGTTTAAATGACGACAAATGCAAAACTTTTTTTGAAGACCCGTTGCGAAACGGCTGCTTTTGGTTGGTATGTTCACTTCTTTTGCCCGCCTACCCTAACCTAAGCTTTTTTCATAGAATGGAAAGGACAAAAAGCAACACTTTACTTAATACCCGTAGCAAAACGCCCAATTTTGTTTGGTATGCTTACTTCTTTTCTGCGCTAGCATTAATCTAAGCCAGGCCTTTTTGATTGAGTGTTAGTAACAAAAAGCAACACTTTTTTGAGTACCCATTATGAAACGGTCGCTTTTGTTTTGCTATTTAGCTTCTTTCAACCCGTTTACCCTAGCATAAACGACTCATTTCAGTTTACAATCGAGTTCTTCCAATTCTTACGATTGTCTCGCTTGAGTGTTAGTAACAAAAAGCAACACTTTTTTGAGTACCCATTATGAAACGGTCGCTTTTGTTTTGCTATTTAGCTTCTTTCAACCCGTTTACCCTAGCATAAACGACTCATTTCAGTTTACAATCGAGTTCTTCCAATTCTTACGATTGTCTCGCTTGTCGTTGTTGCACTTCAGCGGTCCAGATCGAGACGGTTTCTATTTCATCTTTTGCAGTCGATTATAAAATTTTGAACACCAAAATTGCTATTTGTCCATTGTTTGTAAGTTGTTGCTAATGAGCAAAAGGCATCATGATGACGAAGTCATGTAGAATGACGATTTGAACATTGCCTTGTCATTAGAAAATGGAGTAAGAACATCGTCATTAGAAAATGAAGTAAAGTTTTTAGCAGATGATGACTTAAATAGCAAAATAGGCTCAAACTGAAAAATGCTTTGGAACGAAAATGTGAACAGACTTACTTACACAGTAACTATCTTAGTATAATAGATAGAAGATAGCCAATTGACCCGTGCCTACGGCACGGTTAGCTGTTGAATACAACTGTTATTTTTGAATGGAGTTTAGCCTTTTGACCTTGCCCACGACCCGGACTAAAAATGTTATTTTGAGCTGCTTTAACCGATTGTTGTTGATTAACCATAGAAATGATCGTTTATTCTTGAAGCACTCGATGCTCCTACTTTTTTGAAAATCACAGTATTTTCAGTTTTAAGGCGCGCTTTTTTGTCAACAATATGAAAAGCAACAAACAACTGACGTTCCCTTTAAAGAATCAAAATTAATTGTCATTTATTAGCTTTTTCAATGTCGCTGTCATTCCAGTTAAAAATTGATCGATTATATGTGGACCGTTCCACTGCTTCGCCATCGATCGTGGCCACATCTTTGTTGGTGCTGCAATCTATTCCTTGTGGAAATGGAATTTCTTGTCGATGGAGTGTAAATGACGAAAAAACACTTTTTCTGAGTACACATTGCAAAACCCTTATCTGAGCCAACCCTTTTAGTGTGTAAAAGATAAAAAAGACTACACTTCTGAATAATTGTTGCAAAATGCCAGCTTTTGTTTTGAAACTTTTTTCCCGCTTACTCTAACCTAAGCCAAGCCTTTTAGAGTTTAAATGACGACAAATGCAAAACTTTTTTTGAAGACCCGTTGCGAAATGGCTGCTTTTGGTTGGTATGTTCACTTCTTTTGCCCGCCTACCCTAACCTAAGCCAAAGCTTTTTGATAGAATGGAAAGGACAAAAAGCAACACTTTACTTAATACCCGTAGCAAAACGCCCGATTTTGTTTGGCATGCTTACTTCTTTTCCGCGCTTGCATTAATCTAAGCCAGACCTTTTTGATTGAGTGTTAGTAACAAAAAGCAACACTTTTCTGAGTACCCATTGTGAAACGGTCGTTTTTGTTTTGCTATTTAGCTTCTTTCAACCCGTTTACCCTAACATAAGCGACTCATTTCAGTTTACAATCGAGTTCTTGCAATTCTTACGATTGTCTCGCTTGTCGTTGTTGCACTTGAGCGTTCCAGATCGAGACGGTTTTTATTTCATCTTTTGCAGTCGATTATAAAATTTTGAACACCAAAATTGCTATTTGTCCATTGTTTGTAAGTTGTTGCTAATGAGCAAAAGGCATCATGATGACGAAGTCATGTAGAATGACGATTTGAACATTGCCTTGTCATTAGAAAATGGAGTAAGAACATCGTCATTAGAAAATGAAGTAAAGTTTTTAGCAGATGATGACTTAAATAGCAAAATAGGCTCAAACTGAAAAATGCTTTGGAACGAAAATGTGAACAGACTTACTTACACAGTAACTATCTTAGTATAATAGATAGAAGATAGCCAATTGACCCGTGCCTACGGCACGGTTAGCTGTTGAATACAACTGTTATTTTTGAATGGAGTTTAGCCTTTTGACCTTGCCCACGACCCGGACTAAAAATGTTATTTTGAGCTGCTTTAACCGATTGTTGTTGATTAACCATAGAAATGATCGTTTATTCTTGAAGCACTCGATGCTCCTACTTTTTTGAAAATCACAGTATTTTCAGTTTTAAGGCGCGCTTTTTTGTCAACAATATGAAAAGCAACAAACAACTGACGTTCCCTTTAAAGAATCAAAATTAATTGTCATTTATTAGCTTTTTCAATGTCGCTGTCATTCCAGTTAAAAATTGATCGATTATATGTGGACCGTTCCACTGCTTCGCCATCGATCGTGGCCACATCTTTGTTGGTGCTGCAATCTATTCCTTGTGGAAATGGAATTTCTTGTCGATGGAGTGTAAATGACGAAAAAACACTTTTTCTGAGTACACATTGCAAAACCCTTATCTGAGCCAACCCTTTTAGTGTGTAAAAGATAAAAAAGACTACACTTCTGAATAATTGTTGCAAAATGCCAGCTTTTGTTTTGAAACTTTTTTCCCGCTTACTCTAACCTAAGCCAAGCCTTTTAGAGTTTAAATGACGACAAATGCAAAACTTTTTTTGAAGACCCGTTGCGAAATGGCTGCTTTTGGTTGGTATGTTCACTTCTTTTGCCCGCCTACCCTAACCTAAGCCAAAGCTTTTTGATAGAATGGAAAGGACAAAAAGCAACACTTTACTTAATACCCGTAGCAAAACGCCCGATTTTGTTTGGCATGCTTACTTCTTTTCCGCGCTTGCATTAATCTAAGCCAGACCTTTTTGATTGAGTGTTAGTAACAAAAAGCAACACTTTTCTGAGTACCCATTGTGAAACGGTCGTTTTTGTTTTGCTATTTAGCTTCTTTCAACCCGTTTACCCTAACATAAGCGACTCATTTCAGTTTACAATCGAGTTCTTGCAATTCTTACGATTGTCTCGCTTGTCGTTGTTGCACTTGAGCGTTCCAGATCGAGACGGTTTTTATTTCATCTTTTGCAGTCGATTATAAAATTTTGAGCACCAAAATTGCTATTTGTTCATTGTATGTAAGTTGTTGCTAATGAGCAAAAGGCATCATGATGACGAAGTCATGTAGAATGACGATTTGAACATTGCCTTGTCATTAATAAATAGAGTAAGAACATCGTCATTAGAAAATGGAGTAAAGTTTTTAGCAGATATGCCAGTTGAGATTGTTTTTTCAAAACGTCTCTCTTCATATAGCTGAAGTCATCATGATACTCTTTGGTCAACAGAGACAGTTCAGCGCAGCATAGGCAAATGGAAGCGTGGCTGATCAAAACTTGATGATCGACTGGGAAAGATGTAACAAAACCGTCTGTGAAAAAAAGTTTTTGAACTTTTTTGTTTTTAAAAATCGGGTTGCAAAACGCGCATCGACATCGGCATTGCAAGTTGCACTTTGGATTCAAAACAAGTAAATTTCATTGAAATTGATACTCCATGTTTCATTTTCAAATTGATACTCCATGGTTATGAGCGATAATTTCAACGTAACGCACGATGGGCAACTGAAAATTGTTGCTGCTCAAAACTTGACGAGCGACTGCGAAAGATGCAACAAAACCGTCTCTGAAAAAAGTTAGTTTTTTAATTGGGTCGAAATGGTATTTACCATTCATTTTCACTTTGCAAAATGTTTGGTTTGGGTCATGTTGGGGTAAACGGGTTAAAAGAAGCAATGACTGCAAAACGAAATTATAAACGTCACTTTTTTGTTTCTTCCATTCATTTTCACTTTAGAAAAAGGCTTGGCTTATGTTAGGGTAACCGGGTAAAAGAAGCATTAGCTTTTTAAAACGGGTATTTTTTAATGAAAAAACGTTAATTTTTATATTTTTTATTCAATCTTACTTAACTTACAAAAAGGCTTGACTTAGGTCCAGGTGAACGGGTAAAAATAGCAAAATCATAAACTTCGCATTTTCACTTTGCAATAAAGGCTTGGCTTAGGTAAACGGGTAAAAGAAGCATTAGCTTTTTAAAACGGGTAATTGAAAAAAACGTTAATTTTTATGTTTTTATTCAATCTTACTTCACATACAAAAAGGCTTGACTTAGGTTACGGTGAACGGGGAAAAATAGCAAAATCATTAACTTCGCATTTTCACTTTACAAAAAAGGCTTGGCTTAGGTAAACGGGTAAAAAAGCATTAGCCTTTTAAAACGGATAAATAAAAAAAAAACGTTAGTTTTTATATTTTTTATTCAATCTTACTTCACATACAAAAAGGCTTGCCTTCGGTTAGGGTAAACGGGTAAAAATAGCAAAATCATAAACTTCGCATTTTTTATTTATTATTGTATTAAAATATTGTATTGTAGGCGACTTCACGGCAGCACAAGGTAAATTTTCTACAGGGTTATTATTCAGTAAACGTTACTGTTTTTTCTTTCTAAGTCAATGCCACTTCACCAAAAAGGCTTGGCATTGATTAAGCCACATAAGCTCGGGTCAATAGGCTAGTCTATATTATTAAATTTACAAAGTGTCTGTGCGTGCGTGTGTGTGTGGCACTTTTTTGCAATTTGAATTGGCGCCCATTTTTGCTACTTAAGAAAATTCCATCTCAATTTCCTTAACCTATTTTTTTATTAGTGCCAGTTGAGATTGTTTTCTTAAAACGTCGCTCTTCATACAGTATGACCGTTTAAACATGGCAGCTTTTTTCAGGGTGCAAGGAGCGCGCGAAATTTGAATCAAGGAAAAAAGTTGCTCAGAAACCCAACTGCGTGTCAACTTTTACATGTTTCTGAAAATTAATTGGTAATTCGGGCTATTCTGTTCATTATTTCTACCTTTGCACACTCGATTGGCGGATATCTTATCGTTTTTGAGAAAGGAAACTCCTAGTCTGTGACTATAATCTCGCCTTGATTGAGACTGCCATATTTATTCGGCCATACTGTAGCTGCAGTCATCATGATACTCTTTGGTCAACAGAGACAGTTCAGCGCAGCATAGGTAAATGGAAGCGTGGCTGATCAAAACTTGATGATCGGGACTGGGAAAGATGTAACAAAACCGTCTTTGAAAAAAGTTTGAACTTTTTTGTTTTTAAAAATCGGGTTGCAAAACGCACATCGACATCGGCCTTGCAAGTTGCACTTTGGATTCAAAACAAGTAATTTCATTGAAATTGATACTCCATGTTTTATTTTCAAATTGATACTCCATGGTTATGAGCGATAATTTCAACGTAACGCACGATGGGCAACTGGCAATTGTTGCTGCTCAAAACTTGAGCGACTGCGAAAGATGTAACAAAACCGCTTTTTAAAAAAGTTTGTTTTTTTAATTGGGTCGAAATGGTATTTACCATTCATTTTCACTTTGCAAAATGTTTGGGTCATGTTGGGGTAAACGGGTAAAAAGAAGCAATGACTGCAAAACAAAATTATAAACGTCACTTTTTTGTTTCTTCTCTTAATTTTCACTTTAGAAAAAAAGGCTTGGCTTACGTTAGGGTAACCGGGTAAAAGAAGCATTAGCTTTTTAAAACGGGTATTTTTTAATGAAAAAACGTTAATTTTTATATTTTTTATTCAATCTTACTTAACTTACAAAAAGACTTGACTTAGGTTAGGGTGAACGGGTAAAAATAGCAAAATCATAAACTTCGCATTTTCACTTTACAAAAAAGCTTGGCTTAGGTAAACGGGTAAGAAAGCATTAGCTTTTTAAAACGGGTAAATGAAAAAAACGTTAGTTTTTATGTTTTTATTCAATCTTACTTCACATACAAAAAGGCTTGACTTAGGTTAGGGTGAACGGGGAAAAATAGCAAAATCATAAACTTCGCATTTTCACTTTACAAAAAAGGCTTGGCTTAGGTAAACGGGTAAAGCTTTGTAAAACGGGTAAATGAAAAAAAACGTTAGTTTTTATATTTTTTATTCAATTTTACTTCACTTACAAAAAGGCTTGCCTTCGGTTAGGGTAAACGGGTAAAAATAGCAAAATCACAAACTTCGCATTTTTTATTTATTTAAATACATTAAAAAATATTGTATTGTAGGCGACTTCACGGCAGCACAAGGTAAATTTTCTTCAGGGTTATTATTCAGTAAACGTTACTGTTTTTTCTTTCTAAGTCAATGCCACTTCACCAAAAAGGCTTGGCATTGATTAAGCCACATACGCTCGGGTCAATAGGCTAGTCTTAGTATTATAGATAGATAGACTAGCCAATTGACCCGAGCGTATGTGGCTTAATCCTGCCAACCTAAGCCAAGCCTTTTTTGTAAAGTGAAAATGCGAAGTTTATGATTTTGCTATTTTTACCCTTTCACCCTAACCTAAGTCAAGCCTTTTTGTACAGTCTATCACGCTAATATATGCAACTCGCTGATTGGTCGGCTCCTCACGCTCCGCACCCTGGGAACGGGATTCAGAAAAAATCATGTTTTTTCATTGTTCAACGGTTTGTTTTCATTTATTTCATGCCGAAAAAACATTCTAAATAAAAAACTACCAAATTCCAAAAATTTGCATTGGTCACAATGTCAAAAAAATGTCTTTTTTGGTTGATTGACTGCGATGACGTCGTCTATGGTTTTTGGTTTAGTTTTTGCCTTTAGGCATGAAAAGAGCGTGCCGCCGCTGGCCGCTACTGTGTGTCCGAAGCACAGAGAAGAAGAACGCAGCAGGTGACAGTATTTATTGACAATGTGAACAATCTTTGAACAACAATGAATGGACATGGCGCACCCAATGAATCAATTGTTAAAAGCGGGATGAAAACCGTCGAAATCGTTGGAAGCAAGTTTTGTTATTTTGTTTGTTTGTTTTAAATTTGTTTTGAACACGCAGCAGCGGCCAGCGGTACGTTTGAAAGCAAAAATTCTCGACGACGTCGTCGCCGTCAATCAACCAAAAAAACTTCAGTTTACCAATTTTTTACCAATTCAAACGTTTGGAATTTTGTAGTTTTTGATTTAGAATTTTTTTGGCATGAAAAAAAATGAAAACAAACCGCTGAACAACAAAAAACATGATATTTTCTGAATCCCGTTCCCAGGGTGCGGAGCGTGAGGAGCCGACCAATCAGCGAGTTGCATATATCAGCGTGATAGACTGTAAGTGAAGTAAAACTGAATAAAAAGTATAAAAATTAACGTTTTTTTCAATTACCCATTTTAAAAAGCTAATGCTTCTTTTATTCGTTTATCCTAACGTAAGCGAAGCCTTTATGTAAAGTGAAAATGCTAAGTTTATGATTTTGCTATTTTTACCCGTTCACCCTAACCTAAGTCAAGCCTTTTTTGTAAGTGAAGTAAGATCGAATAAAAAGTATAAAAATTAACGTTTTTTCAATTACCCGTTTTAAAAAGCTAATGCTTCTTTTACCCGTTTACCCAAACATAAGCGAAGCCTTTTTTGTAAAGTGAAAATGCGAAGTTTATGATTTTGCTATTTTTACCTGTTCACCCTAACCTAAGTCAAGCCTTTTTTGTAAGTGAAGTAAGACCAAATAAAAAGTATAAAAATTAACGTTTTTTTCAATTACCCGTTTTAAAAAGCGAATGCTTCTTTTACCCGCTTACCCTAACATAAGCCAAGCCTTTTTTGCAAAGTGAAAATGCGAAGTTTATAATTTTCCTGTTTTTGCTTGTTCACCTTAACCTAAGTCAAGCCTTTTTGTAAGTGAAGTAAAAATAAAAATATAAAAAACAACGTTTTTTTCGATTACCCATGCTACGAAATGAATGAAAAACCAGCTATGAGCAGTTGCACTGTGTACTCTGTTCACTCGCAGCAACGAATTCACAACGAAACAAAAAAAACGCGATAAACTTCGAAAAACCGCAATTCTACCAGAACGCGTGCAACTGACAAACGCCAGACCAAAACAAAACAGAAGAAAGCCGACGTTTCACGCTCACCAGAGCGCGGCGCCACTCGCCCGCAGCAGCCGTCCGGCACGGCGATCTGAATGTCCGTGTCGCAAATCATTTTGCCTGAAAACAAAAATACTGTAAACACGAACTCGTCTTCTCTAGAAATATGAATGATTTGTGAATGAAAGAAAACTACCAATTGATCGAGAGCGGAACAAACACCGGTGCAACCGCCCCGCGGATTTGTGTGTGCACTTTACCTCAGAGAAACTCTCGCTGTGCCGAGAGAAGCTGCATTTAACAATGATCGCAAACTGACTGTGCTGGGCCCCAACAGTACCGTGGGCCCAAAAAAATTTTCGAAGGGGGGTATGGTGCCGTGGGGGGGGGGGGAGGTGCCGACCAAAAAGTGAGGGGGGGGGGTCCAAAGGGGGTGCATTTTTTCAAAATTTTCTGTGGGGGGTCCACCCCCCACCCCCATGATATTTTTTCGCTTAAATTTTGAAGGAAAAACGCTAAATTTTGCTGCAAAATCTTTGAAATTACAATGAAGATGGTTAAGTTATCATATATTCAGCTTATATTATGGACTTTATAGACAAAAATCATGATTTTCGAAAAAAAATTTAGGGTGTGCAGAAACTTTTTTGGGGGGGGGGTCTCCGCCAGACAAAATTTCATGGGGGGTGGGGGGTGTCGGCCAAATTTTCGAGGGGGGGTCCGATGGGGGGGATGTGTTCGGTTTTAGGGGGGGGTGGAACGGTGCCCCCCCCCTTCACCCGACGGTCTCTGGTGCTCTGGGGGGTGCACGCCCCCTCCCCCCCGCCCACGGTACTGGGCTGAACTGCACTGCGGCAGAATGGTGCATTTGAGATCTGTACTTTTTTATGAATCTGAACAGTGTACTCGCCGAAAGTAGCAGCAAAACGTGCGCTACCACTCAGACACAAACACAAACACCGCTGACTTCAGCGCCTTTTACTGACTTTTTTTGTACTCACCACCACCGGACACCAGCTGCGATAGCGTTCGTGACAACTCAAGACCAGTTGCTGGGCGGTTGCACAGTGTGCTCGTCGAGAAAACGAGCCGATGAAAGATTCAACGCTTGTCAAACGCGGTGGTCGCTCTGTGAAGAAATGGAGGAGCTCAGTTTGACAAGCTCTGCACCGTTGTGGTGAAACACAGAGAAAACGATTTTTTTCAAAAAATGGTTGGTTTCAGCGGCATCACCTTCCTGAAATCCACTTTGTCCAACAGAATTGCTTTATTTTGTCTGCACATGCTTATCTTAGAAGACGGTCGGAGTGACATTTTCTGACTGTTCAATGGTTGGTGGTTTGGCAATAGAAAAACCGGTAAACCCACCTGTTTTGTGCCGTCGAGCTGCTCGGAACGGAGTCGTGGTAATTAGCGTACTGTTCATTTCTTATTCTGTTTTCATTGGCGCAACGCAGCATTTTTGGACTCTGTTGTTCGCTTGAATTTCATTCATGCAATGACCTGTGGCTTGAGAAACGCAAACCATCTGCGTTAGCACTTGGTACCGGATGGACTTGACACGATCGGGGCTCGAGTGTAGTTGGGGTTTTGTGAGGGTGAGCCGTAAAGGACCCTCAGCTAAATCTGAACGATCGACCCCTTTTCTTCCCCTCGCATAGGAAACTGTAACTCCGCCACCGCCCCCCCCCCCCCACCCCCCTCCCCGAGACCAACCCAAACACAAAATTCTCCGTCGCCCTGAATTAGGCCCTTTCCGTCAGCTGCTGAAATCCTGCGGGGAATGTCGAAAAACGCTGCCAATTTCAATTCCGGCTCCCTTGAAAACCAACTTTTAGCAACCCCAGCTTTGCCAGCTCCTCAAAAAATTGCTTCGGTCTTTGCATCTAGCTGCTCTTTGTGCACTGGAATGTTGTAAACAATTTCCAGAGTCGACAACAAACGATTCAATCTTCAATCAATGAAGCTGGTAGGCGATAACAATGCCTCGTAACCTTGACGACGGCGTCGATCTTTTTTTTTCAAAAAAATGAAATTCGCCATAAAAATTGCTGCTTTTATTTTTTCTGCATCCCATAATTCAAAACTAAGCATACTCCGTTAAAAACGTGCTGCTACATCCTTCAAATCAGCCGCAGCCATCCCATCTCGATGTTTCAATTTTCCTTGATCAGGCAACAGCAATAAAACGGACTGTGACTAGGATCTCTAGGATCGGTGGTTTTTTCTTCGCTTCCTTTCGTTCTTGTTTGCTTTGGCCTTTATGGATGGATGTATTAAATTGGTTTGGTTGGCTGTTTTGCTTTTCTTTTCGTTGCGGTTGGAATAAATTGGATGTCGTTCGGAAATCACCAAATGACGAAAATTCACCACTCAAATTCAGTCCACCACACTTCTCGTGTCGCTCGTTGGTTAAGTCAACGGAACGTTAAGTCAACGGAAAAAATAAAAATAAATAAATAAACGGAACGGATTCGACGACACGAATACGAAGAAAGGATTCCCATGCCACGCAGCTTGTGTTGAGGACGCAAACAAAATGGTGGATCCAAATGATTCATGTACCGATTCTTTATTTCTTTGGCAATTTTGCGATTCTTTGGCACTCTTTGGAAGTCAATTTCAATTTAAAGCGACGAGCTCAGCGCGGCGAGCAGAGCTGCATTAGCATTCACTTAAACTTAACCAAACATGATCTGAATAATGAGTGTCGGATTGAGCAGTGACTGTGATTTTTGGATCCTGCCAACTCGACGCTCGTTTTTTCAATCATGAAAAATTGCCAGCTGACAAATTAAAACATTGGAGATTCACGCAAATGCATTCCCAATTCGTGCAGTCAATTCAATTCTGAACTGAACTGTTGAACCGCACTTACTAAAGTACCGACATTGAACAGCGACTGTGTGCTTTGCGGCGTTCCTCAGCGGCCTTCCAATTATTGACTGGCAGATAACAAGCAGAAGAAGCATTCATGAAGAATAGCGGGTTTTTCAAAACGGCTTGCAAACGAGCGAGTCGAACAACGCGTGCAAATGAACTGATTTTCTAGCCTTACGCGTTTGATTTTGCCACGAATACGAATGAAGGTGAGTGTACGCGGTGCAGGCATCCGGCGTTGCAGAGCTGATGCATTTATGTTGCTGTTCGAACTGCTGGTGCTAATCTCAGTGTTCAAGCCTTTCCCGAGTCTGGCCGACACGGCCGTCTACTTGTCGATGCTGCCTGCGTTTCAGCATTTGTTTCGATGTGCGTGCATGTTCTTTCGTAAATTGCAAGTTTTTTGTGAAACGCAGCAAGTTATAGCGGTTTTTTGTGTCTGTGCAGTTCTGCCGCACATGCTGACCACGTGCACGGCCATGATTGTGCCCGTGATACTGGCACCGGTGATGTGGTCGCTCTGGATTGACGTCGGATCAGCAAACGCAAACTTCTTTTTTGCCGTCATACTGTTTTAGAACACTGCCCAGGTTCGCTCTTTTTGTGGTTCTTAATATGCAATCAGCCACTTTTCTAATCCACAGCGGTTTTTGATGACGTTCTGTTTGCACAAAGCATTAGTTCCATGCTTGATGCCGGCAATGCAAAATTGCTAAGCAACCCTGTCTCCTCTTTTGTCAGCCAGGCTCACTTCAGCAATTTTGAAGTGGAGAGTCAAACATGAATGAAACTCCCCACCTGCGCGCGCACGGGTCGCAGAACTAGAAGAAAAGCTGACAGTCTGAATATTTCTGTGCAGATCTTTCTGCTGACCGACTTTCTCTATGCGTACCACAGCCTGGAGGCTGCATGTCGCTACGGCATCAAGCGCACGTTTGAAGCACACGATGAACACGGCAGTCCTGTGCAAACCGAATATCGGGTACGCTTCAACAAGACGATCTTTGGCTCCTGGGTGAAACTGCCCGACCGGGAACCGCATGAAGGATGACGTGATGTGGTTATCATGCCCATTCGCGA
>JASANC010001636.1:0-10884 GCA_030248135.1 Theristus sp. LFF4_11 | reverse complement strand
AAAATTAGGATGATGTAGGGTTGTTAAAAAAACAAAAATCGTCATTTTTGTTTTTTTTTTAAAATTTTTTTTCAAAAAAAAAATTTCAAAAATCAAAGTTGTGCTAAATCAATCAGGGAGTCCGAAGAACCACATATGATGTGCAAGCGCCTCCCGAATGACTCCCATATGACGGAACTTTGCAGATTTTGTTTTGGTGACCTCAATTACCCCTTTTCCAAACCGTCACCATGCCTCTTCTTGTGTTTTGACCTCCAAAACGTCACTAATTGTACCCAGCTAAACTAATGCTGAAGTGAAGACAAACATACCGCCTTGAAATTCGATCAATTCTTCTGATGGTGTTGCGACGACACGACACGAAGCAGCAAGCAACCAGACAACGTAGCGCTTGCAAACGGAGCAGCGAGCACAATCGGACGCTCTGCGAGGCGAATCGTCACCTTATCTGCATCGGAAATGGTAGGCCAAGCTTTGGGACGCTCAAAAACTTCATCGCAGATGTTGTCGTAGCCTAAAATCAGTCGGTAAAACGGCCCAAAATCGACTGCTAAAGGTTTTACGAGGTATAATCAAAGAAAATTTTTGTTGAACTTTCGAAAAATTTGGCCAAAATTGAGGTTTTCAGAGCATATTAGAGGAAAATTTTTCGAATTAAAAAAAAAAATCGGCATTTTTGTTTTTTTTAATCACTTTTTAAAAAAAAATTTCATTTTTGTTTAACAACCCTAGGATGATGCGATTGCCAAATTTTATTTCCTATCCAAATCAGATCTTAGAGATTATTTTTAGACACCTGAAAAACAAGAAACTTTGGTTTTTTGAAAACCATACGAAAAACAATCTTGCCAATAAGTAACAACACGATTTTCTCGGGGGCAAGTGTCACGGAGGCAAAAGGGGGCTGGTTTTATAGGTCCTTTGACAGAAATAAATTATTCATGTCTTGAAATAAGCAGAGCAGAAAAACGACACAACACACGCCGGTTGTAAAACAAATATTACCAAATGGTGGATATGGATATCAAGTAAAGATTTTACGGCTGTCAAGAAAGTGAATGCGTGTTTTGGTGTTTGTGTTCTCTTTGCTAAGATCGTGTGAAAATAGGATTGCATAAAGGCAGACTCAGACATGGACAGGCGCGGAACGATGATGGGATGGGACCACATGAAAGCAATGTTGATCAAACAAAAGCGGTGTGCTCGGGTGGAACTGAATCATTTCGTGCTCTGTTCAACATTTGTTACCTCACTTTTCTTTTGTTTCAATTTCAGAGTGCCTCATCTGGCAGTACGACTGCAAATTCGGCAAACCACGATGCGTGGACCTGCGGAATCTGAATGACGGCAGCATCGACTGCATGTCCGGCTTTGATGAAGGTGAATTTCGGACACATTGGTTGTTTTTGTCTCTTGAGTTGACTGGCTTGACTGCATTGGGGTTTTACCGCTGGCGTGGAGTTGATTGGCTGTTCAGATAAGCCAATTAGAGAAGTTTTTCACAGCTGGTGAAATAAAAAGTGAGCGAGCAGTGTCTGAAAAGTGGACAGTTCTCAGGCTCATTGAGAGGCCAAGTGTCTGAACGGGCAGAGATGTTGGTTGACGGAAATATCAATCGAGCTGAGCGTGAAAGCTCGACCAATCAAGAACTTTAGCAATCAAGACTAAAACTGAAAAAAGGGTCAAGCGGTTGACTTTTGGCACTCGCCAGCCAACTTTACTGGCTTTCTTGTCAGTTCATTATTTTAAACAATGAAAAAAACTTCAAAAATGATCAACCGAAAAAGCATTCTCCAGCTTGTCCGGCGCACTTTTTCGTCTGCATGGATCGCTCCGAATGCATCGCACCCGATCGCTACCTCAACGGCAACGTCGACTGTCGGGACGCGTCTGATGAACGTTTGTTTAAATAAAAACAATTTCTTGTGGTTTTTAACTGTTTTTTAAACCAACTGAATCGACGATAAAATTCATGTCATAGTGCGAGAAGATCAATATCGAAATTAAGCCATACTACAACCAACAACCAACACTCAAACATACATCCTAGACAAACATTGACTGAAAACATGTCAAAAAAGTTTCGGTTGTGGCAACCGCATATGTGCGCAAGAGTAAGACGTAGAGACTGTACTATTGCGAAGTATATTTCCGCAGAATTCTTGAGTTAACTGTCCCCAAAAAGTATTTTTGAAGCAATATTAAATGAATGATTAAAATTGTTTCAGCGTGTCCTGCAGCGCATTTTCTCTGTCACGATCGTTCGCGGTGCATTCCGGAGTCGAGATTTCAGGATCAACATGACGATTGCCCGGACGGCAGCGATGAACGTGAGAAGTTTCGGGTTTTTTGAGAAATTTAGGGTTTTTTTTAAATTTTGGTTTTTTAATAAATATACTGATCAAATTCGTCATTATCTTCGTCACCATGTTGAACAATTTTTTGGTGTGGTGAATTTTGAAAATCATCTTTGCTGATGTTCTGAAACTCACTTCACCAGCCGTTTAAGAAAACCCAAACAGCACCGAACTGATTCGTGAAATTTGATCGAATCAAACAAACATGCTGAGAAAAAATCGAGTTTGCAAATGATCGGAAGTCAAGGTTGAACAATTTCGTTTAAAAATAACACATGTCACAAGGATTCAAGAGGGGCTACATGACATTCACCTTTTTGTGCAGATCACGTCACAATCACTTTGACAATGCTCTGTCAATCTCAATTTATTAACCACGCATTTTTGATAAACGCGAAAATTTTAGTGTTTTTTTTCTAATTTTCCGTCTTGCGACGGTAACTAAAGACACACGATATCTTTTTTTAAATTTTTTGGTTTGGCTGTGCAAGAGAATTGGAAACCAGAAAAAGGTGAAATCGTTTTCATCCTCAATCTGCGGTGGATCATAACCTGTCAGATTGAATCAGCTTCATTATTTTATTGAATTATGCACACGTTGAAGAAGTGAACCTTTGAAAAACTGTTTCCGAATTCCCTCCAGTGTTATCCTTAATTCAAAGAATGGGATTATTTTGGTATTATAATTTCAAAGGCTTCGAAATCGGCAATCACTGGAGAACCGTAAATGGAGGACAATGAATGCTGATAAAATGCTGACAAATTCCGAGCTAGAACTTCAAGCCCAACTAAACACAATTGTTTCAAGCACGATGAACTGACATCTTAACCGGATTCACGAAGCAGTGTTTGGTGACTGCGTAGCTGTGTTTCAACATTGCTACGCGTCACTAAATCTTGCTGCATGAATGCCGCTTTACCACCAGAGGCCAGTTTTACAGGTGTACCGTTGAGCGACTGAATAAATTCACGAGACAACACATTTCAACTTTTCTCACATCCAGTTGAACAGCAGACATTGGCGAATCAGTTCACCTGAGAAAAACGTAGCTGTGCGATGATGTTTCGTGATTTCACTCAGGGGTCCAGTGGTGTAGCAGTGGCACTACACAAGGCAACAAACAGAAACCTCCAACTTTCCAAAAAAAACCAAACGCAACCAAGAAAAAAACACACTCCGTATCTCATGCTGTCTTAACAGTTTCAGCGGAGAACCCTGCATTCTTCCAAAATAAAATGAATGAATCAATGACCACACTCGAATATTCACTCAGAGTGCACCCTGCGACAGTTCGAGTGCGCCTGCGGCTGGCCGCGGTGTGTCGCACTCGACAAACTCGACGATGGAACGAAGGACTGCGAGGACGGCTCGGACGAGCTCCCGGAGGACTACGTGCCCGACGCGGAGCGATGCTCCGACGGGCGGCGCCCGAGGAACGCGTCCCGGACGGATGCGGCCGTGAGACCGGCGCCCGGACCGCCGATGGTCCCATGCAACGGTGACCACGTGAACTTGTGCCGCGAGGACCTGAACGAGATGTGCTTGGTTGGTGGGGAAGTTTTTTTTTGGTGGTGTTTGAGTTGAGATATTCGTGTTTCGTTTTGTGTGCGCGACTGGTTGGACGACTGTACGGTTGGAGCGGAGAATCATGAATGGGCTGACCCAGGAAAGCGTATGGAGCAGGGCGCCCATGAAGTTTTTCTTTGTCATTTGGCGCATATACGCCGTTTTTGGCGGCGGTGTTTGCTCGATTGTCCGAAAGCACGAACTGGAGTCTTGTGAGGTCCAAGAGTCACAATGCACTGCTGCCAAAGCAACAGACCTGGCGAATCGCCTGCCAAATTGAAAAAAGTTTACAATTGCTGAAAGAAAGCTACTGAATGCCTGATCGGCTCATTCACAACGGCGATTCAGTAGAATTCAACTTCACAACCCTGCCCCCCTTTTTTCCTCAGGTGATTGCCGGCACGTCCCGGTGCATGTGTCGAATGGGCCACATCCGCCCGCCGGGCTCCGCGAAATGCATACCCGCTCCGAAACTCGTTGAAATGCAAATGGCCACGAGCAAGGAGCGATCCGTGGACGACGACGACGACGACGACAACCATCAGGTGCTGCACCGACGGTCCTCGGATCGAGCAACTCGAAATGATCAGCAGCAAAGTCTACCCGTTCACAAGGACGTCACGGAACGGGAACAACAACAACAACAAGAACGGGGCGGATGTTTGGATGACTCCGACTGCCGGGGACGGAACGAGCAGTGCCGTGCCGTGGTGCCGGGCACTGGTGTGCATCAGTGCGCTTGCGCCGATGGGCACACGAGACACCACGAGACGGGCAGTTGTGTTGGTGCGTGGGAGTTGGATTGGGAGTTTTTTTTGGTGGTAGGAGGTCCTCTCATTTTACCGTGCTCTGTTGGTTGTGTTTTTGGTTGTGGGTGATGAAAACGGCCGATACATTCCATTCCGCATGTTGCTTCAATGTTCTGTGAAATGTACCGTTCCCCGGGTCACCTTATTTTCACAAAACACACAATCGGAGAACCATCCTTGAAAATTGTTCGTTCCAAAACCTTTGCCGCGAATTCGTGCCACTTTCGAATTCATTCATTCGCACGTGCGATGGTGGGTTTGCGAGCAACAAGCAGCTCTGGAATGGAGCTCAAAAACCAACATGAGCAGCGGAGACTGTTAGTGCTGTGAGCAAAGCTCGGAAACTTAATCCAAAAGACTTGAACGTGACGCGGATACTTTCCTGCGTATCAGTGACATCTCGTGTCAGCCGTTTTGTTGACTCATTCATTGATTGATGTATCGTCTTGTCTCCTGAAACTCAAACCTCAAAAACCTGAAATCCTCCTGAAAACCATAACTTTCAAAATCTGTGCCTTCCAAAAAATTAAGGGGCATTCATATCATGAAGCAGTATTTAGTGACCGCGTAGCTATGTTTTAATACAGCTGCGCGTCACCAAATGCTGGCTCATGAATGCGCCTTCAGATTTCATTCAACATCGAATTTCGCAATCTCAGCTCTGATCAACGAATGCGACGACGCGTCACTGAACGACTGCGACCCGAACGCCCTCTGCATGGACAACCCGCTCTCGTACGAGTGTCTCTGTCAGCAGGGCTACATCGACATGTCGCCGATTCCAGCGATCAAACCGGGCATGCACTGTTTGCCTTGTGCGTTTTGCGAGTTTCGAATCTCATTATGGTTTTTTCTGTGCTTTTTTGGTTTGCACTTGTTCGAATTTGTTGTGGTTTGGTCAGGTAAAATGGTCGGGCTATGGACTCTTTGATTTCCGTTTCCGTTTCGAATTGGACCATTTGTCACTTGCTGTTAGCCCCTGTGGTCAGTTCTATAAAAAGTGAATAGTGCTTGAAAAGTGAATAGTTCTACTCCAGGGTGTCCCAAAATTTAGACCTTGACAAATTCCGGTTGAACAGTTGAACCACAAGTTCATCTTTGACCGAAGTTTCCCATTGATTGGATTGATATTTCTAATTTCCACGCAAAACTGTTTGTCTTTGAAGCTCATGTCTCGATTATTTTTCCAGAATTTCTCCAAGACTAACTTTTGGAACACCCTGGAGTAAAAATGTTCACTTTTCAAACACTATTCACTTTTATAGAACTGACCACTGGGTGTTGTTTTGAATCAAACACAAATAAAGAAAATGCCGAAAACGTAACCTAAACCTGAGAACTCGCCGAAGAACTGCCTGGCCAAAGCCTTTTCTTTTTGGAAGCCGGAAAACTGGAATTATTTTGGATCTCCCCGAATTTCATGGTTCCAGGATGGTCAGACTAATTATCGGGCTTCTTATCCTCTCAGCCCAGGTTCCCACTGCACTCGGATTCAGTTGAAGACAAAGACGTTTCATCAAGTGTTTCAAACTCAAAAGCCCAAAATTCCGATCCTAATTCTTTCCAGTGGTGAATGAGTGTGACGACCGCCAGAAGAACGACTGTTCACCAAACTCGGAGTGCATCGATTTGCCCGGCGGTTTCACGTGCAGCTGCAAGGAGGGCTACGTTGATGCGTCGCCCGGTCGGCCGCAGAAACCGGGCCGGCTCTGTATGAAAGGTCCGATTCCGCCAGTGCTATCATCAATTTTTTTTAGGTTCTGCGACTCAATCCGTGTGCAGACGCAGAATAGAAGTTTGTGTCACCTTTATGTGGCATTTCAAAATCGGCCCTATTAAGGAGACTCAGGACACTACACTTTATGTGGCATTTCAAAATCGGCCCTATTAAGGAGACTCAGGACACTACACTATGCCGATTTTGAATGCCCGCGTCATGCATGAAACTGTTTACCTATCTCTGCTTTTTCATTTTTCAACAGACACTAATTCGAACCAAAAGCCAAAAAGTTGTTTTTCTTTTTTTACAGAAATCGATGAATGCCGCAACGGTCGTAACGACTGCGACCCAGCAGCCGCCTGCACCGACTCAACGCGCGGCTATTTGTGTCGTTGCAAGCCCGGCTACGTTGACGTTTCGCATGATCCTGTCGATAGACCGGGACGCCAATGCGCTTTATGTGGGTTTTGATGGTTTTTTGTGCTTTTTTTGCTGTCAGGTAACTTGGAAAATGCGTGGTTGAAATGAAAGAACCAGGTGTTGCTGGGGATGTTGTGGGTCAGTGCTTGGTGTGTGATTTTAATATTTTTGAATTCTTTTGGGCATTTCCGTTTCCGTCAGGAGAAATTGAAAAGTGGATGGCTGAAAGCAGAACGGCAAATATAGTTTTGGTTTGGTTTGAAACGCCACTCAAAGTCGGTGATTTGTTTGAAAAACGGCAATTTGAGCGGTTGTACAGTGTGGGGCAGGTTTTCCGCTTGTATCTCCTGATCTGAATGTGCAGTTCAGCACAAGAAATGAGATTTCGACAGATAAAAACACAAATTCATCGTTCATTGATTGTTGCGTTCCACATACCATTCAGCCTGATTGCCGACGAAAAACCGCAAAAAAACGAAAAACACGCAACAATCACGATTTCAACTCTTCAGTTTCAATTCACCTTCGAAAGTCCATATTTTTCAGAAGAAAATTCAGACTTGCTTTGGTGGTCTCCAAACTTACCAGATTCTAGAATCAAGATTCAAAAAAAACATTCCAGTGAAAAACGAATGCGAAATACCGGAGGACAACGACTGCGACCCGGAGAACGCCGTCTGCACGGACACGGCCGACGGGTTCACGTGTCGTTGCAAGGATGGCTTCGTCGATGTTCGTCCGTCGCGACCGGGAACAAAGTGCACGCCCGGTTTGTGGTTCATTTGGTTCTTTTTCAGATTTTTTCATATTTTGTCAAAGTTGAACCGAGAAAAAATGACCACACTGACTGGTCGAGTCAAGTACATGTGTGGTTTTTTCGTGTTTTTTTTTTTTTTTACAAGGTTTTTTTTTGGTTTTGCTATTCCGTTAGACCTTCGATTGAGTGTGTTTGGGCTATATGCGATACAAAAACGGAGCAAAATTTGTGCGCCTCAAACTGCAAAAGCGTTTTTTCGACATTTTTCTCTCATTTTTTTATACCTTAGCTTCTCTTGTGCATTTTCACACAAGTTTCTCCATCCGCGTTGTTTGAAGGGTCGTCTTCCATATTTGAGATTTGAACTAAAATGAATGCCATGAGGTCGAAACGAAATGTGAAGGCCGTTTGATAATATTGTAGTTTTGAAAGCCCGAAAAAGCCATAAGAAAAGTGCAAATGATTGAATGAACGTGAAATGACAGCGCGTGTGAGCGAGCGTATGTGAGTGAGCAAACAGACAGAAAAAACACCAAAATCACATTGTATATTTGTTGGAAAACGACAAAAAGATATATATTCATCATTCCTCAGAAACTTGTGATCATTGCGACAAAAGTGTAATTTATTAGTGTCTTTTCTATTCAAAGATGCGTAGCCAGCGAGAAGAAAAATCACGGTCAGAAAACTGTGCGATAGAGATTTTTTAGTGTGCGATTTTTTTAGCGCGCGCGACCCATGATTCGATTGGTTGAGTTTCAACCTTGAGCCCGTCCGTCTGTACAAGCGTGACAAAAGCTGCGCGCTTTGTTGCTGTTTTTTTTTCGCTTTTTTCTGAAAGGATACCATTTTTGTATTTCCGTCCGTCAACGTAGAAATTGCGAGTTTTTTTGTCTTTTTTGGTTTTTGAGATAAGATTTTTTGATATTTTTTTTTGATCGGATCTGTTGTCAAGTCGTGTCGTTTTTTAATCACCGTGAGAATGAGTCTAACGACGGTAAGGCTCGCAATTTGGCCCCCATTTTGTTGAGTTTAAAAATTGTGAGTTTTTTCAATCGTTCGTTTAAATGAGGTTTTTCATCCCGAATCCCACTGAATTTGATTACTCATCTCACAAACTGACACACCGGAAAGTGAAAACAATGGTGATCGAAAAAAAAACATCCTGGTTGTAGTCACGTTCATGCCAAACGGTAACAATGACAAAAAAAGTAACATGACAATGGCAGATGCGCCTCATCACGTGAGCATCCGTTTTCGGTTGAAAACTGAAAATCTGTGGACCCTAATTTGCCACTTCCCCTCGCGCACGCCATTCATTTTAGTCCCACCCCCTCTAGTTTTGCGCTCAATCAACCATATTACTGTTATCCGTTCGCTGCTGCTGTTGTTGTTAAATTGTTGTGGTTTATTACTGGAAATTTGGGCAGTTTCAAAATGATCACGCAGATCACCATATACTTGAATTTAGTATCGAATTTCAACAATGCATGCGTGTTTCCCGTTGCGAAGATTAATGATACACTAAACTAGGATACCCGTACTCCAAAACCGGCGCGCTTTGATTTCTATTTACGCAGATGAACTTGATGGCTTGGTTTGGAAATTTTGTTTTGCTATATTACCGTTTTGCAATTTTATTCACCACCCCAAAATTAACATTATCATGGTGTGCTGATGTTTTCGGTGCGGCTATGAACGTGATAATTGTGTGAACTTATTTTCGCCATTTTGTATCTGTCTCTCTCCATAATTTTGAAGCGTTTTTATTGCTGCGGCAAATATGTCGACTGTTTTAAAATTTATTACATTCAAAATACCTGAGGTCTAATGCAACATCGTTGTTATGCGTGCGCGCTGATCTGCGCGTATAATGATGTTTTAAAATTTCGGATTTTTATTTTCTAATGTTTTTTCCGAAGACGTGTTGCCCGCACTGTAATTTTAGGGCAGGACTTTTTTGTATTATTGTTTTATTGCGGTTTTTTAATAGGACAGGCCAGATTTTTCGCGCAACTCCAGTATTTATGCTAAAGGTGTCAGTAGGTTACTTTGTTTGTGTTGCTTAACTAGAGCACTCGCCCGACCCGGGCCCGGGCTCGTTAATTTGTGCGTTTACCGTTTTGTTGTTAATTGCCCCCCCACTAACTAGACGTGCGTTTTGTAGTTGATTGAAATTATTTTGAATAGTTTTCGACAAATTTTCAAAGCTGTTTCCCGGGTCAAACTACTACTACTACTATCGGCTGCGGCTCTGTTCAGGTTTTTGAAAGAGGTTGTTTAAAATTATCTTTATAAAGAATGGATGGACGGTGAAGGGTGTTACAGTTTTGACGTTTGTTAGATTAAGTTGACCAATCGAGATCTCAGTAATCTGTCTTTTTGGGACAATGGAGTTGTGTTTTACCTGTCTTTCTTGGTTTTTTTACCATTATCATTTGAAAATCAGAAAATTTCCCCGTTTTCGATTTTCTTTATCCACGTTGCGTCACTAATTTCCAGTGACATCTTCATTCGACGCAAAAGAAGACCATTCGCACTCGCAAATAATGACTCGTGTCCAATTTTGTTGTTTTATTGAAATCCCTTTTTGAGTTTTAAAGTTGCACAGGTCAGGTGGGTGCACTGGCTTTATTTTTTTTTAAATTTTAAAATCGTAATCGTCAAAATCGTCCCTCAAAATCGTATTTCTCCCACAATGAGACATTAAGTCGTCTTAAAAAAAGTATGATGGATCGATACAGCTCTGATATCTGTGTGTGGTTGCCAAGAAAAATATTGACGTACGGCCTTCATATAATTCGTAAATTTACTTTTTTATTTATATGCGAAAACTCAACATCCATGTATTGTGTATCATGGAATAAAACTTGGGAGTGTAGTATCTGCATAACATACCGATTTTCAATTCATATGCCCCTACCGAAAAATAAATTTTGTATTGAAAAAGTCCTTCGGAGTAAAAAAGCGCACAGGCGCGCGCGCAATTTCGCGAAGAAACAGCAAAATCGCAAATGAAGAACACAAAATTCCATGTAAAATGTTGCACGATTTATAGTTATTTTAAGTGCGTTTAATATGTAATCTTTCTATCGGTGCTGAACTTATTACATGTTACAATACAATGCATACGATGTGGTTTCTCTTCTCTCATCTTGGGTGTTTTGTCGAGAGGAAAAAACGATTCTTTCATATCACTCCGAAACTTTGTTATGTCGCAGTGTCAGTCATGTTGTGCAATATTTTTACTGTTT